>OLKM01002056.1:65936-87532 GCA_900291075.1 Melanogrammus aeglefinus | reverse complement strand
GTTTAGTCAAATATCTATAGCACTTTTTATTAGGCTAGTAGCTAAATAATGACATAATCAGCCGTATACAAATGCCAAATGTTTAATAGCCTAACTTTCAGTAGATGGAAAAAAACATGAACGTCGCAATAACGAGTCATGGCGCAGTAGCTTGTTGTGCGCGGAAATGCAGTGTGCGTTTGTGTGTGAGTGACTTCAGCGAGGACTTGGACGAGCGGACGAGGACGAGACGGTAGCGTACGTGTCTAGTGATGAAGCGAACGAGTCCGGTAGCATGAAGTACCAATCCTGTCAATAATCCAACCCGGTATCACGAGATCTCGTTCTCATGCGCACGAAACGCGTTAATCTATTGAATCGTGTCCCAGAGCACGATTTGGGTTCGACTTTTCGCTGAAATTATCACAAATGTTAACCAATGCATTCTGAATGCACATCCTTCACAAACTAAATTCTGTGGTCTAACAATCCAACCAAACATCCTTCACAGTTTCGCCGAGCGACGATTATGAAAGTAAAAGCTAAAAAGTTTACATAAACACTTTAATGCGTAAACCCGCCATTAAAAGCGTTTTATTTATTTAAAAGCGTCTATCGTTGACTAGGCCTACGTCACGGATAGACGCTGTGAGCATCTTTCCTATTGGATAGTTTTTAGGCTATTTTTCTGGTGAAAATGGCGACATACTTTTTATTCTGGTGGGAAAATATGATATTTCAGCATAGTTACGCCATTTAAAAGTGTTTATGTAAACATTTTAGCGAGAAATGTGCATTTTACTTTTCATAATCGTCGCCTCGGCGAAATGTGAAGGATGTTTGGTTTGATTGTTATGACCAAGATATAGTTGAAGGATGTGCATTCAGAATGCATTTGGTTAACATTTCGTGATGATCTTCACCGAAAAAAGGTCGAACATATCGTGCTCTGGACACGATTCAATAGATTAACGCGTTTCGTGCGCATGAGGAACGAGATCTCGTGAAACCGGGTTCAATAAATCGTGGTGGCCGCTTCATTCCGACCTATAAGCAGACCAAACTGCCGGTCCAATCACACAAAACAATAGAGACAAGATCACAAAGGCATTTTTTCCACGCTTGGCCCACTCTGAAAATGTCGTTCATATCGCATATGAGGACTTTCGGACGGGGCCTGTGAGAAATGCAATCCTCCGTAGCACTTAGAGCTGTCATCCTGATGAGGCATCAGCAAACTATTATTTAGACAAATTATTAGCAAATTTCAATCGGACAATTCGACCGGAGTTAGAAA
Organism: Melanogrammus aeglefinus; assembly: GCA_900291075.1. Lineage (NCBI taxonomy): Eukaryota > Metazoa > Chordata > Actinopteri > Gadiformes > Gadidae > Melanogrammus > Melanogrammus aeglefinus. The sequence continues at coordinate 86,256 of OLKM01002056.1, read as the reverse complement.
TGGCGTATCGTGCTTCTGCCTTCTCACACCGCGAGACAGGTTCGTGGCTTTGAGTGTCGCGATTTCGGTTTCGATACGCGTATCGTTACAGCCCTAGTGATTAGCCTTACAAGCCGTTTCAAAAATCGGCCCCATATGACATCACTAGTGGGCGGTTCCCCTGGATCTGTGCTGGATAGATGAGCAACGTTTACTTCAGTCCACTGAGTAGGCTGGTCGACTGATCTATACAGCACAGATCTATGTGGACACGCCCACTAGTGATGCCATATGGGGCAGATTTTTGAAACGGCTTGTAAGGCTAATCACACTCACACCTGGTGGTATAATATGTCTCCTTTAAGAAAGACGTGAATCAGGCAAAAAAATCTACTTTGCTTGACAGCGGTCAAGTTTGGTATGCATCAAAGTACAGACTGACCAATTGCAAAATACTGCAGCTGCTGATGCCATCTCTCTTAAGTTATAAAAGTAGCCGCACCTACCCCAAACCAATCGAAATAAGTGTATACATGTCGATTATAGCGGACTACACCACCTCTTCTATTCCCTATGGAATTATATTCTGATTAGAGAATGTATTCCGAGTGAGCTGTTCTTCCACTTCTAATCGGATCAGAAGTTTTCATGTAAACGCGGCTGTCTACCGGTCACGTCAAAATACATAGGCTACCGTAGTGCAAATTCACACCAGTGTATTTTCTATAGAGGGATTATCAGTCTAAGTCACTCCCTGCTCTACGCAACCCGGTATCACGAGATCTCGTGCTCATGCGCACGAAACGCGTTAATCTATTGAATCGTGTCCCAGAGTACGATTGTTCGACTTTTTTCGTGAAACGCATCACGAAATGTTAACCAATGCATTCTGAATGCATATCCTTCACACTATATTCTTCGTCCTAACTATCAAACCAAACATCCTTCACATTCGCCGAGCGACGATTATGAAAGTAAAATGCACATTTCTCGCTAAAAATGTTTACATAAACACTTTTAATGGCGTAACCCGCCATTAAAAGCGTTAAAAGCGTCTATCGGTGACTAGGCCTACGTCACGGATAGACGCTGTGAGCATCTTTTCCTATTGGATAGTTTTTTAGGATATTTTTCTGTGAAAATGTGGCGGACATACTTTTTATTCTGGGTGGAAAAATGATGATATTTAGCATAGTTACGCCATTAAAAGTGTTTATGTAAACATTTTTAGCGAGAAATGTGCATTTTACTTTCATAATCGTCGCTCGGCGAATGTGAAGGATGTTTGGTTTGATAGTTATGACCAAGAATATAGTTGTGAAGGATGCGCATTCAGAATGCATTGGTTAACATTTTCGTGATGAGTTTCAACGAAAAAAGTCGAACAATCGTGTGACTCTGGACACGATTCAATAGATTACCACCGTTTCGTGCGCGTATGAGCACGAGATCCTCGTGATACCGGGTGCTCATACGAGCATGTCATATGCAGAAAGAGACGAGAGCGACAAGAAGCAGCAATCATGTCTTGTTGTTGTCGGTTGGTTGCCACAAACCGTTTTATTAAGACTGGTTATCCCTATTTATTCTCAACTTCTTGCTTGCCAACATAATAAAACGAGTCAAATACTTTTAATGATTATGCTTTTTCTTATTCGTATTGCATGCTTATTAAACTCTGTTTGAGTTCATCTCCCTCTAAAAGTAGTCCTCTTTAATTACGATCGATCAAACATGTTTTTCACACCTCGAAGGGCATTATCCCGCATATACCATGGTCACCTCACCTGATAAAAGAAAGGAAATTAAGATAATTCATTTATGTTTTCATGTGTTTTACAATCCAAATATAACGTTTTTCACATAAATAGGATGGGCCTTAGCTACGACTTGGCAATGGGTATTTTAGTCAGCTGACTATGAGCCAGAGAGCTAACGTTATGGATTGTACATATTTATATTTCGAAATTCATCCCAGCCTTTATACCACAGATCCTCAAGGGTCTATAGCATATAACCACGTTGTCTGATTACAGTTTAATTAATAATCACTGCGCCATTCGTTTCAATGGGAATCGCGACGGTCTATACTTTCAACATAAAGTGTTCATATTTATAATTCGAAATTCGACTCAGCCTTTATTCAACAGATACTATAGGCCAGGGGTGCTCACACTTTTTCAGAATGCAAGCTGCTTATAAAATGACCAAGTCAAAGTGATCTACCTACTACAAAAATGCTAAACATATTTATTCATGAATATATTGAGAATTCTCTATATGTACAATGTATGTTGATGCCCCTTGCATAACAGCATGAGCCCATATTGCACAACACAACACAATTAACTATGTACATATTTTGTCATTACCTTATTCTGCTGACTTGCACTGAATGGACTCAGCCAGGGATGCACAGTCCAGACAGTATCTGCTGACAGCCGGCCTCAAGCACACTTCCAAATGATCATCAGTTATGGTGGAACTGACTCACATAAATAAGTGGAGCCGAAATAAAGCAGTCAACGAGGTAGCACATTTCCTCATGTTGGGGTACTTTTCCTCTGTGAGTAAGTTCCAGTACTCTCCATGATCTCTGGGCTTCAGCTGAATGTCTGCTTGTAATGTCAAAATCTCATCTTCCTCTCCAGAAGAGTTCAGGTGAAACAGTGTTGACATTTTTGATGCGAGTGAATCAACCTCAGCACCTTCCCGAAAAGGATAGCACATGAATGTAGCGACTGGCTCGAGCAAAGAAAAGTCTTGAAAGCGTTTGTCAAACTCTGACAGACATTTGTCATATGCTCTGTGGTAGTGTGCACTGTCAAGTTGCACACAGGCCTTCCCTTGCAACTCCAGCTCTGACGCCAGGTTCTGGACGTTTGCCAAATCATGGCGCCGCAGCTTTGAGGAGAGATGTTGCATCTTTCGTTTGAATGCATTAACTGAGCTGGTCATATTAATCACTGTTTTGTCTCTTCCCTGCAGCTCCAGATTAAGGTCGTTCAATAGGTTTGTCAGATCAGTTAAAAATGGCAAGTCTAACAGGCACTGACCGTCATTTAGTTGCTTGTATTCTGCATGTCCCGCTACAGGGAAAAAATCCTTAATCTCCGGACAGAGCTCTCGAAATCTTTGCAGGAATTTCCCTCGACTAAGCCATCTCACGTCAGTGTGTAGCAACAACTCAGAGTGGTCGCAGTCAGCCTGCTCCAGATGTGCACGGAATGGCCGTCTTTGAAGAGATCTGGTGCGAATAAAACAGGCGATCTTCATTGCCACATCCATTATCTCTTTCATGTTGAGCATTTTAGCACATAATGCTTGTTGGTGTATTATGCAGTGGTAATCCAGGGAGTCCGGGAAAGCATCCTCCTCCCTGCACTTGGCAATAAATCAATTCACATGGCCAACCATTGCAGGTGCTCCATCCATGGTGATGGACACCAATTTGTGCACTGGGAGCTGGGTTTTCGTGACAAAGTTATTGAAAGAGTGAAATATATCCTCTCCTCGCGTGTGTTCTTTCATGGGCAGTAGTGTTAACAGCTCCTCTTTTGCAGTCATGTCAGTAAACACCATCCGAATAAAAATGCACAACTGGGCTGTGTCACTCACGTCTGTAGATTTGTCCAACTGCAGTGAGAAGCACTCGCAATCTGCAATGTCCTTCCAAAGTTGCTGCGTCAAATCCTTGGCCATGGCTTCACTTGGAGAGCTTTGATCGAAGATAATATTTCTGCCTTGTTTTTAAAGTCTCGGAACAATGAGTCAGCTGCTTCAACGAATGCCTCTTTTACCATCTCTCCGTCTTGGAAGGACTTCTTGTTCTTAATGATTAAGTGGCTCACCCGGAACGATGCTTCGCTGGCGGCTTTGGCTTTTGAAAATGTATGTATGCTGTGAGAAAAATTACTGCTGTCCGGACAGCTGGCATTTTAGTTCCTTCACCTTTCTCCTTCTCAGCTCGCTTTTCGGCGGGAAGTTGGTGTCGTGGTTTTTATGAGCAGTCCGAAAATGCCGCCCCACATTTCCCATCTTCGGTATTGCGATGGTGGCCTGGCAGATGAAGCAAACGCACTTCGAAAATGACATTGAAAAAAAACTCCTCCCGTTCCGTATGAAAGTCGTTTTGGCTTCTTACTCGGTCCAGCTCCCCCACTTATTTTTATACCCTTTCTTAAGATTAAGAGAAAAAACCGAGGGCTAAAAATTGGAGACTAACTAGGCAACTCGCAAGCTTTTTTTTTTACTTTCCCACACTTAGTGCCGTTGTTTGCGCATGCGCAAAATTTCATAGGGGGGATGGATGATAGGCTGACGTCTATTTTTTTAAGGGTAAGGGTTTTTTCCTTCAATGCCATGCGATCTACCCACGCTACCTTCGACGTATTGGGCACCCCTGCTATAAGGTCTATTCATATAACCGCGTTTTTCTGATTACAGATTAATATTAACAGTAAGCTGACAACATCGCTAATTAACCCCGCAACTACAAATTAACCACACAGAGATAACCATGGCAACCGGTCAAGCAAATGCTACAAGAAATTACTCAGCAAGTGCTTCATCTCGTTGCACCACACCCAGCGGCTCGCTTGCAAGATTTTGGCCTGAAGTTCTTCCCAGACCTATACCCTAGCCATCCAATATTCATATCTGAGAATCAGGCCTCTCTTTAATAATGACAAAAAGTAATGAGGGAAATTCACATTAACTTTTTGTTATCTTATAAGGGGCGTGGTGCCGGCTCCTTTTGACCTTTTGACCCCCTAGGCTACAAGACGTGTCAACAAAAATCATGTGCACATCACGTAAACAACATATGCACGTCACCTGAATAATCAAGGAAACAGTTAACTATCATGAACCAATCATGAAACAGATTGCGCGTGTGAGTTCTAATTAGGTATTCTAAATGCAACAGTCTATTTGTGGAGAGTACGGAGCAGCTGGAACTGAACAACAGCAACAGGAATGACGAAAACGGGCTACAAAAACAAAATTAGTGAGAGCCCTGTGCTTGGTGGCCCGCTGCCAGCGGCTTGACGTCTGGACATTGTGAGATCAATTTCAACCGGAGAGCGCCAGAGCTAACCAGGTCTAGGCGGTTGCGGTACTTTGACTGCATGTGCAGAGCTTGGCTGAAGCCCTGCTCCACAAGATAGGATGTGGGGAAAGCGAGGAGCAGAAGGTAGACTCTCTCCCCCAACTGAGGGAAATGCTGGCCATGGGTGAGCCACAACGCTCGCCAACCCAAGGTATGGAACGCTGCCATTGCCTCGGCGTCATTTTGGAGGTCAATGAGGCTCTCTTGGATAGCCTCCTCACTGCTGGCAGCATTGTGTTGGAGCGGCTCGATCACCCAATCGTGGACGGCTAACTGGTCCAGATCTCTGAAACGGACCTCAATATCTGCCTTGACTGCCTTCAAGTGGTCTGTGTAAACCAGCAGATGGCCATCAGTCAGTTCATCCAACACCTGAATGTAAGTACAGTAAGTTATTTTATTGGTGTGTAGCCTAGGTTATTTTGTGAAAAGAATTTGTGACAATGGTAGTCTAAGAATTAATTGGAAGTGGAAAGTTGCTAAACTGACGCCTGCTCAAATTTCTTCCAAACAGCTCCAGCTTTGCGAGAAGACTGCGTATGGTGGCCCTCGAATGGATGAGAGTCACACCATCCCCCTGGAGCTTCAGCGACACCTCGTTCATCTTCCCAAAGAAGTCCGAAAGATAAAAGACATCGTGGCGGCAGGACCATAGTTGATCTTTCAAAGTCGCATCGGCCTTCTTCAGGAATTCAAGAGCCGAGTCGAACAGCTCACACAGCCTGGCCAAGCAGTTCCCCCAGGAGAGCCAGCGCACCTCCGTATGAAATAGCAGGCGCTGAAAAGACTCCTCATTTTCTCCACAGAGCAGGCTAAAGAGCCGGTCATTAAGAGCATGGGCTTTTATTTTATTGATGGATTTAACCACTACATCAAGGGACCGATAGAGTGAGTCAGAGATGGTTTTTGCCACCAAGTTGTTACGGTGCAGTACACAGTGCAAGGTAAGCACATGTGGGACCTCTTTCTTCAGGAGCGCCGCAAATCCGTGGAATCTCCTGACCATAGCCGGCGCTCCGTCCGTGGCACAGGCGAGGATTTTCGTCACCGGGATGGCCTTCTCCTGCAGGAACTCAGTCACGGCGATGAAGATGGTCTGCCCTCGTGTGTCGGTGGTGAGATACTTCCCAAACAAGAAGTCCTCCTTGAGATCCCCCCCAGACAAATACCTAACATATCCCATTAAATAGGGCATTGTTGTTCGGCAGTTGTTGTCCTCATTCAAGCTTGATGCTGAAGGTACACCCACATAAGGTGGCACACAGCTGCTCCTCAGTGTCAAGCGAAATCTCCCGTATGCGTCGAGCCACAGTATCATTGCTGAGTGGGATGGCCTTGATGACTGGCGCAGCGTCCCGCTCCATGACTGTGGAGATAGCCTCTTTTATTGCTGGAATTACCAGAAACTCACCTACAGTGAACGGTAGGCCAGACTTAGCAATTAATAAAGCTCTGTTATAAGACGCCAACAACCCGCTTTCACTTTGATGTTCCGGGCGAACAGGATGTTGACTGTGGGACGCCTTGAATGCTGATCCCTCAGAGACTTGAAGTACGCCGGATCTTTGGATACCTTCTCAGGATGTTTTTTAAATAAATGTTCCTGTAACCGCGAGTGATCTGTGATCACGTTTCCTCATTTGAGAAAACGTGATCACAGAGAAGGCCCATGGGTGAAGTAATAAATCCATAATTTATGTAATTACCATTGTACTGTCTGCACTTTTTCTTGCTATCCGCCATGTTTGATTGTGTTGGTGTTGTTGTTGGAACTGTTAACCAGCGGACTTGGATAAAAAACACAAAAAAAAACAAAAATCTCTTGTCAACAAATTTTGATTAATTTCTAGGATTTTATGATGCTGTGTGAGCCTTTCCCGTAGGGCTGGAGCGCCCAGTTGATAATCGTATGTGTTCTTTGAGACCCTCTGTTTGAGACCCTGTAGTATATTTGAATGCCCTCTTTCATATATATGACAGCACCACCAATGGGACGTGGCAACAACCCCCCCCCCCCCCCCCCCTCCCCATATGGGGAGAGGAAGGGGGGTGCTTGTGGACAGTAGGGGTACACTATACATAAATAGGAAGCCCACTCAGGAATGACCTCTCACACAAGATAACTTAATTAATTGTTTCAAATAACCCTGCCTTGTTAAATCAATGAGCTTGTTGTTTTGCTTTCACTAATAGGTTAAAGGCCTAGGCTGTGTCACTACAAATCTGTCCATTCACATCGCTCAGAGTGACGTAACTAGACACCAGACAGCGATTTAAACAAAGAGTCAAGTTCAAAACAAAAAAAACTTAATTACGCAGTTTAAACCTACTAGTCTAAACTGCGTAAAATGGAAAGATATTCCAAGGTGTCCTTCTATTTCCTAGCCAGTGGACCCTAGTTTATGGCAAAAACAACACAATTGACGGCAACTGTCCTTACGTGGTTTGGAGCAGGGATGTTTGAACTCATGAAGTTGTTTGCAAAGTGAACGGTGCATAAATTGTGTACATTAATGTTCCTCATCAAAGCATCCCGCTCCTATCACAGGAATCTAGGATCCGTGGCCATATCACCGAAATTGTCATGTTTCCGTGAGGATTCCACGGATTTTGAGTTAAGCATCCGTGGTCATTTCACAGATTCCTCTGAGACCAGGTTGCTCTTAACACACATAAACATATACACACACACACAGACAAACACACCCACACTCAAATGAACACAAAATGCAAAACAATTATTAAGACCACTGACCAACAAGTGATCACTGGTGGTCAAACAAACTCCAACACAAACAAATATATACTCCACATATAATGTGCATATGCCTTCGTAAGACACTGTTCATTGGCTGGTGTGTATCTTGAAAAATCAAGATGCACATTCCACCAATGTACCTTGCTTGGAAGTGTAATGAGTTTCAAATATAGGGGAAAAAATGCTTACACTTTTTGTACAAATTCCTTTCTGTCTTCCTGTGTGTGTGTGTGTGTGTGTGTGTGTGTGTGTGTGTGTGTGTGTGTGTGTGTGTGTGTGTGTGTGTGTGTGTGTGTGTGTGTGTGTGTGTGTGTGTGTGTGTGTGTGTGTGTGTGTGTGTGTGTGTGTGTGTGTCCCATACACATACCAACACACACACAGGAAGACAGATAGGAATTTGTACAAAAAGTGTAAGCTTTTTTTCCCCCCCTATATTTGAAAGTCATTACCGCTCGAAGCCCATCTCTTCAAAAAATCTGCAAGCAGGTATGTGCCTTGAAGGGGATGGTGTGGGCCTCGTTTTTTACCTCAAAGGCATTATTCATCTTCACTGCTAGAGGGTACAACAACATAAAGATTGAATAGAGATATGTAGGATTAAGATAAAAAGCAGCTCCTGGTTGGCTTCTTGGGGATTCGGGGGAAGCTGAGATTAACTACTACTGCAAGAGCATATGGTAGTCATGTGCTTTATGGACTGGCAGCTTTTGAAAACATGTATACAGGTTTAAATCCGCTATAGCCACCAGAAACAAGGGACTACCTGATTATTAACTCAAGTGTGGCATGGAATTGGATCTCCTGTTAATAGGACCCCTCATAGATCCCAAATGATTAGGGGCGCCCCGGTAGTTGAGTCATAAGGGATTAAGGGATAAACAAAAAGCACCTAAGCAGACAAACAGGAAATGTTAGCAGCAAACTGCCACACGTAAAGATTAGACTAGACCCATCGTGTGTCGTGTGGGAGATTACAACATTTTGCAAAGTCTATAGACTTTGGTATGCAAATGAGCTCGGGCACGGGGCTGCGGCCATAGTAAGAGTGGCCCCTGAGACACTATCGCCCCCGATCACAGATGGGTAAATAAATAAGGAATGAAAGAAGAAGAAAGAAACTAAAGAGGAGGGGGAGGGCCATGCACAGGAGGGACAGTGCTCACTGCTCATCGATCAACAAACCCAGGAAAGTAAAAGTATATTGCTGTTATAGCCTACTTAAATTGTATCCAACGCGATTGCAATTTGATGCAATTAATCACTTCCGGTCAAAATATATCAATAATAATCGCTGACTTTGGCAACGTTTCCTTTGGCAAGGAACATATACCAAAAGGGTATCCACTCTCACGGGAAAATAGCCTGGGTATACCCATGCTGCATTGCACGCGATTTCATTTCGCGCTACTCGGCAGCCTGGATTCCATGGATCCGATTTTCGCCTGAGATAGGGAACCAATCACAGAATGGGGAGGGATGGCAAGACGATGACGTCGTCTATGCGACACACCGAAACTTGTAGTTTACGAATCCAAAATGGCCGCAGACGCGTTACCTTTGCCTCCTGAGATAGTGTGCCAAGTAGTTTAAAACGCAAGTTTATTTTCAAAAAAGCAACTTTCGGCGTTTAACTCTTTCATTACCAAGGATGTCTTTGCCCTGCTACCAACAGGCTTTGATTGGCTATGAGCTACGTACAGACTCATATGATAGACATTCGTAGCGCCCAATAAACGTCTCTGGGCAATCGTAAACCGCGCCTCAAATACGAGAAAATTTATGTGAGGTTCCCAGACCTCATCTCAATGTAGATTGAGTTGAGGTCTGGCGTTAGCCAGGCTAACGGGAAAATGATGGAAATGATTTGTTGGAAATGAAAGTCTAGCATAGTCGTAGCACCATTTTCACATTCCAATCTACAGTGAAAACTGATGTTGTGGAAACAATGTTTCCAGAACTTCAACTTGTTTAAGTTCTGGAAAGAAGTATGTTTAACACGTACTTCCTCCATCATTAGAAAAATGTAACATACAAGAAATGTTAGATAAGAAACTGTTACTGTTTTACAAGCTCCATGAAATGCAGACATAGGAGGACCTATAAAGCATCAGGAGCACAAAGTGCAAAATCCATGTGGTTTAATTGCTTTGCCTTCCAGTTCGGTAAGAGTTGGGGTGTTGATAAAAAAATAGACAAGAAGAATATGTCCTCGAGAGTGTATGTGTATGTGTGTGTTGTCTGCCAGGGTTTGTACTGACACAGGGATCAGAAGAACACTTACCTTTCTACCTTTGGTTCCGGCAATCCCAGGACTGCCCATCTGACCCTGTAAACCCTAGGAAATCAGTTAAAGAGAGAGAAAGAGAGCGAGAGAGCGAGAAAGAGAAAGAGAAATTAACAGCGGTTCATCCTGTTCATAGCCACAGGCATTCGTCTATCCAAGAAGAAGGCATTACAGAAACAAATTTCAAACTAATCCTTTCATGAAACAGCCAATCACTATTATGCAGAATGAACAAAGAGGTATATCTAATCGCACCCTTAAATGTCATGTTTGTAGTAGTTAAACTAAATGGTGCAGCACTTGTTGTCGGTCTCCCATCTTAGTATAAACGTAATCTTTCAAATGAAATGGTTTACGGTTGCCTGGCAAGGGTTTTAAAATTATGAGTCACACCAAATTTCTTTGTTCATTATTTGTTAACATCCAAGTAGTAACCCGATTTGTCCTGTAAAATCCATTAAGTGCCTGACCTGGCACCTGACACATGTGACCTATACAGTCTGAAGATTCTATTTGGTTACAGAGTGTAGGTCATACTTACAGATGCGCCATGCATGCCGATATCCCCTGGACTTCCTGGCAAGCCCGGATAGCCCTAGTAGAGAAGCAGACAGATCAACAGTCAGGAACACAACGCTTCAGGAGTAAGATGCGGATAATAGCTGTGACCATTGCAGAACTTCTTCTTCATAGTCCTTGAACTATAGTTAATATGAACTGGTGTCAGGTGAGTCTTCCAAATACATTATAACATTGTCCAAACGTTTGATAGAGATTCAGAACACTTTAATCCAAGTTTGTGCTGGGGCCTTATTAGTTTCTGTTCATTCTGTGTGAAGATGCTCTTCATTTATCTACAGTGCCTTTCAGAAATATATTAAAAGTAACAATTTAAGCTTTCAATCAGAAAATGCACAATATGGCCCTTGGATCGAGGTGTGGGATGACATCGTCTACTCACATCCCTGCTGACTGTTTACTGTCTCCCATTTCAGTATATTATAAATATTTTACATTTATGGAAAAACCCTGAACATCTAACTTGCAATTAGCTCTCCCTTTGATCCGGCCAGCTTGCTCCGTTTACAATCTAGAGATCTTGGATTTGGACACTGGTCTTCTTTAACTGATAGAATAATTGACAGTATACTTTCAATTTAAGTGTAAGTTATTGGGTCCTTTGTTGAAGTTAAGATTAAGCTTAACAAGTTGGCAGCCAGCTGGAGTAGGGTTAGGGCAGCAGCCCAAAGCCACAGGTCTGGAGGCCATCCTGAGCAGGGGGTCAGTGAGGGATGCCAGCCAGTGTCCCTCTTCCAATTCCAGACCACATAGCAAAACAAAACTGTGCCCTAAGGCACTGCTGTGCTAGGTTGCTGCTGCTGTACTGCAGTCGGGAATAACAAAGCTTCCCCATGCTAATGTTTAGGTCTACCACAAAAGGGGATACACTTCAGTTCCTGTTGGTTCCCTTCCCCAGTGATACACTATCATACGTTATATGTATCTGTGTCCTCAACATGTCTGAGCTTCTTGTCAAATTATGCCTTGGCTGTGCAGCATATTTAAGTCCCCGTCCAATCCATAGTCTCTCTGCCTGAACTATTAAAGACAAGTGTGTGTTTTTGGTTTGGTTATTGTTTTTGTCTATATTATTTTTAGGAACTGGGAGATTTACAGATTTTTATAGTGAATCTAGAACAAAGAAATGGAATTGGACAGCAGGACCATAAAGGAACAGATTCTGGTACTTACCCTTGGACCACTCTCTCCGGGAAGACCCAGGGGACCTGCTGGGCCCCTGTCACCCTGGCAGAGAGATTGGGAGATAAACATAAAGAAAGAAGGGAAAAGAGAGAATTTAACCAATTAAACCATGACACGTCAAAGTCAACTGGTTTTAGGATAATCCAACATAAAAAAAGCTAAAAATGTTGTATACGTATATTAGCATAAATAAAGGTATAAAAGTATGGTGCCCTTTACTTTTTTAGTATTAGTCTGTGGTCACAGAAAGGTAAACATGTCAGCAGGTCTTCTTATCTCAATGTCTTTAAAGTTATGCTAGCTGAGACCTATATGGCCTGCCTCTCCTGTTAAACCCTGCTTACCGTCCCTACCCTCAACATCAAGCAGCACTCATGATCATACAAGCACCGTGTTACCCTCCTCCCATCTGATTGCGTCAATCAAAAGATGACGAGATCGCAATACTTTCCGTATTGGAAAACAAGACGAGAGAGAGAGCGAAAGGGGGGAGAGAGAGGGATTAAACATATATAATAGGTCAGGAATTTGTGGGCTGTCAGGGTACAGCTGGTGATGATAGATTCAACTCGGAGGAGGATCTGTTGTTCGAAGGGGGGTAGATTGACAACCAGAAGCGTCCCCCGGGGTTAACATGTCTGGACACAACGGTTGCTCCTGGTAAAGCAAGAGTGGGGGTTGGGGCATGGAGGGGCGCCCAGGATTTAAAAGCAGCAGGGGATGTCCTCCGCAGAGCCCCTCGTTAGTCAGGGGGAAAAAATTGTCAGTAGACTATTATAATAAGTAATTATACTTACTTATTCGGTGTCCATGGGGGAGGGTGCTACACCCTTTTACCTTTCCAGAGTACACACAAACATTCTGGTCCTGGCATTCATTATTATTATGCAATATATCCGTTTTTAAAAAACGGCCATATATTAAACGTATGTTCCTCAATGGCAGGGCTAAATGACACCATTGTCATTAAGGCGGACACAAGAGTGTTGGTATAAGCGTGTGTGCTGGGGCCCGCTGGAGCGTCCAGCTATGGATGTTTAACACATACCTAATTACAGTAATCTGCCGGTGACGGGTTTTTTGCTGATGCTGACTGACAGAATAATGGAAGGGAGGGAGGCTGGGAGGAAGGGAGAGAAAGAGAGGAAGTAGAACCTTACCTTTTCACCAGGGACTCCAATCACCCCGGCTATCCCAACCAGGCCTACTGGACCCTAAGGAAAAGAGAAAAGGATTGCATGCAAGTATGGGAAAACATGAAGTGAAGAGAGAAGAGAAGAAATTAAGGAGAAGAAGAGCAGGCAATAGTGGAGAAGGGAAGAGCAAAAGAGAAAATAGCAAAGATTATTTGAAATTAAGGGATACGAATTGAGAGTAAATAATAAGATAAGACAAAAGTAGAGCAGAGTATATCAGAAGAGAAGGGAAGAAAATAAATGAAAAGAATGTTAAGGAAGAGGAGATGAGAGAAAATGAGTGAGGAGGAGAAGAGATAAGGGGAGATGAAAGATGAGGAAAAGGGGTAACAGAGAGAGGAGATGTCAATGTGTGGACTGTGGACAACATACACACAACCACACACAACCACAAAGACAGACACAAAGTCCAGCTTCTTTCAATGTGGCAAGATGGAAATTACAAATATCCACTAATTTAAGGGTCAATTTCCAACTTGTTTTGACACCTGGAATGCAAGAGGTCACGCAGAAGGAAGGGCTGTTGACAAGAAAAATTGCCTTCAACTGACCTCTTGATCCCCGAAACAAAATACACCAGTTGAATATTGCTAGGCATCGACTACAATTAAAGTATATTTTTTAAATCGTATATACGCTTTTTAAATCTGGAGAGACCTCACACTCAGTTTTTACCTGCAATGTGTAGAGTGCAACAATTGTCACTGCTCCTGCCAAAACAGTACACCACACACCAATTTCAGTCAGGAACCATGTTGATTCCTGACTCAAATCCAAAAATATTGCTAAATTCTTGACACTCAACACTCTAATGTTCTGTTTCACAGAATGAGCTCTAGAGGCACCACGCGCTGAACACAATGTGAAGCCATGTGCCGGATCATAGAAAACAACATTTAACTAAACAAAATAGGGTGAAATACAAAAACCGCTAATCGCTAAATTATTTACAAACACGACAAGTAGGGCTACCAACCATACAGGATGAAGGAGACCGGAAAAGCCACATTTTTCCCTGAGTATTTTCTAATTTCCTTTTCTTTTCTTTTTTTACGATTTTTAAGTTATTATAAATATACCTAAAAAATGGATGATACAGTTACTGAATTTTGAGCGATTTAATCAGTAAAAAGCGGACACTATGAGATGATCTGTAGAGTGTCGGCCCGACCAGCCTGTGAACAAGTTTTTCCCCCAATTGTCGGGAGGGCCACCATTATTACCTGTAGTGCAGTCTATAGGGTTAGCATGACTGTAGTTGTAACAACTTCTCCGGAAATTATAATTAATAATTGCTGAAATGCGACTTTGAGGTGGATAAAGATTTGTTCACGAAAATAAAGGTAAGTACTACAGGTGAATAAGAAAAACGAAATTCCTGTCCTATCAGTTTGAAAACTATCAGATAGACAAAAATAAGGTTTTTCGTTTGCCCAAATTCAATTTAATTAATTATGTTCAAAAACACTTGAACCATGTTGAACAACATGATTATCATAGATACCAAAAAAATCTGTAGTGCGAATTATTAAATGATGTGTGATTTGAAAAAAGTAAAAACAGTGTCCAAAAAATATTTATCTATTTTTTTGTACAGAACACATGAATTAAAGATTTCCAACAACATCATTTTGTTCAAGGATTCAAGCCAGTTCTACACTTGCCTACATGTTTGAGTATATGCTTGTGACAACAAAACAAACCCATATTGAAAGCATGCATTGAATATAACTTTTAGAACAGGCAAAGTCATGCAACAAACATCTCTGTCTAGCGAGACGGTTTAGGAGCAGTCAGTCACTGCTGATCCTGCAAGGGTTAGCGTAGCATCAATTGTATGCTTTTCTCCCAGTACACACAAGTGCCTAAAGATAGAATGGCTGCTCATGTGAACCATGCAGCCTCCATGGTAAGTAGGAGAGTGCTCTGAATGGGGCTTAAACCACTTCCAGATCAGATGTGTGGGAGCAGGGGGGATGTGGTTTGGCCCAGTGTCAGCCTCAAAAGAAGGGAGAGGTGAGGTGAGATGAGGTAGAAGGCTGGAGGTCCAACAGAAATACACTGCAGGTGGTGCATTCAATGTAGCCAAACAACGCTTCTTTTTACTGTGTTTGTTGGGGCAATTAAAAAGATTCCCCTATGAGTTGTATCCACTTTTTCAAGAGGAACATGAGAGCTATGGCCTGGATTTCTGTGAAACTACGAGATGGAAACTCACAGTGGCATATGTACGCAGGCTACTTGACCATGACATCTGGATTTCTAGAAACCTAGGCGACAAATCATTTTGACATCATAAAAGCTTCTGAAGGTTTATGAATTTAACATTCAGCATGTGATTCCCGTTCTTGTCCAAGGACCAGAGCAAGAACAGCATGGGACTCTAGGGATACCCCTCGATCCACACCAGTGGAACCAGAATGTGCCGTTAGTTGGCACTTTTAAGATGCATACTCTTTGTAATGGTTGTATGTGTAATTTTGTGACATTCAAATATAGATAAACAAGGTAGAAGAGTGTGCACCCACCAGTGCGAGGGCTAAAACATGCAAGAGTGTGACTACCATGTGACTATCAGTCCTTTGGTCATACATGCATGCAAGGGCCAACCCTATTTTTTAGAATACACGGCTAACTTAAACATTAGTAAGACATGTATTGGTTAATTTCCAGCTGAATCATGCATTTGGAAGATTGACAGGTTGCAGGGTAGAAAGTTTAATTGATCAAGTCATATAGGCCAATCAGTTATGATCAAACTATGATTCAAGCAGTGTGGCCAATTAGGCCCACCAAGTTCAGCAGAATGCTAGTGTTTTTCGTTTGAGGGATTACCCAAGAAAAGGCCAACATTGTTTCCTAGGAGATAAGGACATAATAATAGTATAGGCAACAATGAAATTAACCTTTTTATAATATATCTATAATATTATATCTATAATATATCTATATATAGATATATAATTATATGAAAATAATTAACATTTCAAATAAAGTAGATAAGGGTGTCCTATTCACAAAGCTTTTTATCTTATTAGCTAGTAGTACTTATGACTCGTGCTAAAAGTTTTTACGTAGGCGTTTTTTCTCAAAAGTAATTCACAACGCTGCTGAGACCTGCTCATACTAAGGATAAATCACTAAGACTGAATTAAGAGTGACGCCCCCTTAGGTCGATTCTCGTGCACGAGTTTAGAAGCGGTCAGTACGGTGATTAGTTGTGGAGTGCAGGCAGTCTTGGTGAAACTCATCCGCAACATTTTAGTCTATGCTATTTCTGATTACACACAGTTATGAATAGTTTCTTCACCACATAATGGATAACACCATATAAGGTTTAAATGATTTTATAGATAGGTTAAAGACTACAAACATGGCCAGTTTGCCATTTCTGTTTAAGCCAAGACAGACCAAAGGATTACCTGGGTAAATTAGAACATGTAGGCGTGGCCTACCCGTTCCGCCCACTCCCAATATAACTGTGTGTTTACCTTTGTTCATCAGATGCCTCATGAAACACCTCCAGAATGCGGGATGCTTCATGAACCCACTCCAGAACGCAAGCCTGTTTACCTCGTGTGTTAGAATAAACCATGTTGTTGAACATTTACCACTCTCCGAGTCATACCTGGCACGAGACCACCACACCACAAAGGATCAAATTAGTTTATTCCACATCACATCCCCGTAACATAGGCTACAAATGGCGTCCTCTTAAATAGTTATGGACACTGCAGTTAAAAGAATACACGCGTGATGACAAGTTTGTGCAGACCAAGATAATGATGATGTATGCACATTAAAAACTGAGAGAAAATAAACAATAAAAATACGTAAATTGCACTATATCAAGGAGATTATAAAAAGCACCCTGCGAACTATAATCCAATGAGCATATTTCCAGGACCTCAAGGCCCATTCCGCCATTCAGGTCCTGCTATATGAAAGCGAAGACAAAGACGTGAAACGCAAGCAAAAGCCAAACCGGTCCCAGGACCAATTGCTACTAAGCTAATTATAAACTTAATACAATAAATCATCCTACAATAAATAATTAGATAGTAATCATAAGTAAGAGTTATAGCAGTTATATTGTTTATTTACTTGAAACTTACAGTGCTACTGTTGTATTTGATCATTAATGATCATTATTATTATTAAATTGATTTATTCCTATTATTTGAAATAAATAATGATGATTAAAGTGATGTATTACTGTCTATAAATAAGACAAATAATTATGGTTTAAGTGATTTATTTATATTTATATATTAAATAATTAAGGATGATTAAAGGGACATTTGTAACATTGCCCCGTGTGATTTGGCAATCACTGATGGTTGCGATATTCCTAAATCGTCGGCATTGCAAAGTTGCATTTTCCCTGTTGCTAAATATCGAAGTGTTGCGAACATTTTATCTCCAAACTGATCGGGTTATTCTTGTTTGTAGGGGACGTTATTGCATCCTGCATAAATTCAAGCACAAGTTTGATACCCTGACAATTTATCTTTTTATCAATCTGCAGTCCTCCATTGTCTCCAAAACAATTCGTCTCGCTGCAGCCATTTTCAGATTTTTTGTAAATAGGTCTTACTGAGGAGACCTCTCAAGGACTTTTAGGCTCTCCTAAGCTGCTTTTGGGCCTTAAATACTTTGTGAAAACAAACACACATACTTGTCCCACAATTGTCGTTGTACTAAATTTAATTGATTAGTTTATGAGACAGTAATTGTTTTTTTTTTTTAATTGGTTTGTTACAGACAATCAGACACACATAATTAAAATCCTGATGATGAATAAATTATGTTCAATCATTAATTTGAGCGACATTAAATTTGATAAAGACATTTAAAATATTTGATACAGGCCTACCTATTACACTGAAGGCTGGGGTGTATCTGGAAAGCAGGGCTTGGACTGAGAATATGAAGTACCATTTTACAGAATTCTTGTTCTTGGGTATAGTCCACAAAAGACTGCGAAATAAAATTGCGTATAAACAAATTTTTTTTGGTTGCAATTTCTGTCTGATGCCAATAGTGGGTAGAATTCTCCAAAGATGAAATTCTAGATGAGTTAAAAGAAATAGCAATTTGTCACATGCAAACTGACACCACTACTCCTCAGGGCCAAAATGTTTTTACGTTTTAGCCATCCTGTGCCTAGTTAACATCCTGCCAAAGGACTAAGGTTGAAAATCTGCCTGCTGGCTAACACTGGCACATTTACAGAAATGTAGATTAATCTGCTCTTTTTAACTTACCTTATTTAAAGTGAGCAGCTAATAAGTTGATTGGGCAGGGAGCATTTCAAAGACCGAGAGAGGATTTAGCCTGCAGGCATGAGAACACTGTTTCCATGTCTTCATCCAATCCCATAAATGGGTCTGTATCTTGCCACTTGAGGGGGCAGATTACATTGATTTAGCCAGAAGTGTAGTCTGCCAGAGATAAGGACTCCCAGAGATGAGCTTTTTGCGGTATGGTTGGAATTGTTAAGATCTCATGATTGGGAAGAAGGCAGTGGTGGCCTCAATCCATTCATTGGATGGAGGATGTATTCTGTATTAGCCAACCAGAGTCAGTCACATATCTTCATATGTCTGATGCAGTTTGGACATTGAGGCTGATGAAAAATAGCATTTATTGGGACCTAAAATCGGTTTTCTGCCAAAGATTTGGCGAAGGACTCTTAAAGTGCGTCATTGCTTTTTTTCAAGAGCTTAATCCCCTCACATGGGGTGCTTCATCACAGCTCAAGCCAACAACACTATTTTTGTGGCCTCGGCCATGAACAGAATGCAAATGTTAATATTAAGAGCCTCTGCCGGAAGGCAAAATGAACTTTGCTGTGGATGTGTTGAGCAGTGTGTGCATTTATGTTGTTTATGAAGTTGACTGGGGCAAGGCATGAAAAACTAATTCTTCAAGTAGGCTAGTTTTACATTGCTATAAAATGTCTGACGTTGATGTACAATTAAATCCAGGGTTTATTTTCTGGTATGAGTTTATATAATTTAAGTGGTTGGAACAAACAATTTTATGATATGATTTGTAGCACTACAAATTGGCAAATTAGAGGTAGTGGCTAATACAGGTAGGTTAAATATTTGAATAGACACAGGAAGGTAGGTTGATTAGATTAACCAGTAGATTTACCAGAGGTTCATTGTAGGGGGGATGAGAGCAGTAGGGAATAAACAGGAGGTGGACAGACCAGGATTGATGACAGGCAGGCAGCACTACTGGCAGGTACGCAGGTAGATGAGCACACTGGGTGGATGGCAGTTAGGTAAGGGGTTGGTGATCCACTGTGGTTAAAATAACGATCTGGCGATGAGTGGGTGAAGGACCGGGGTTTAAGTGGGGCAGAGATGATGACCGGAGAATATTCGCAGGTGTGCAAGTTGAACAGCTGTAGAGCTGTGGAAAACGAGGGAACGCCTCGCCCAAGAGGGGGAGACAGAGCAAAACATCTGCTGGGTACGGCCACGGACGTAACCGTATCCTCTCTTATCTTCACTTGGTCTTTCCGGGTGCTCCTCATGGAAATCCCACACCAAGGGCGCATCGAAGATGTTGCTGCGGGACACCCAGCTAGCCTCCTCAGGACCCTAACCCTCCCAGTCTATCTAGTACTAGTACTAGGTTGTAGGGGTTAATTCTAACTTTTTCCACCACCGGAAACGTCCTGAAAAACATTTTGAACCGTCCCGAATCGTCCCGAATTTTCCCAAGAATCTTTTTTACATTTTGAGTTGTTACTTACTGATAATAAACAACACATAAAAACACAATACATTATGTTGATAAAATGATATATTTATTTCCAGACTAGATTTATTTAGCTTCAAAGATGACAACCAACAACCTCAGTCACTAGGGTTGGGCATCGAGCATTGATTGGAACCCGGGACTAACATTCCGGAATCATTCAAATTTTAAAATTTCGATTCCTAGTTTTGATGCCCAGTCCGCCGACCGGAAGAAGAAGCCGCCGAACACTAATGAAGGAGAAGCTTCCAGAGAAGCCCCAGCGGAAAACTGGTTAATAGCGCGCGCGTAAACATGGAAACTGTGCGGCGGCGCTCGAAAGTGTGGCTTAATTTAAAAAAAATAAATGACACATCGGCTCGGTGCAACCACCTTGCAAAAACGATTATATCGTTGCAAAGGAGGGTGTACAACCAACATGATTAAAACGATCTCCCGGGGTCATGGTGTAA
>OLKM01002056.1:10000-65464 GCA_900291075.1 Melanogrammus aeglefinus | reverse complement strand
TTACTCCCTAAACTTCAAGTGATTCAGTGGGTGGCCAAGGTCCGAACCATGTCTGTGTGGGAAGAGGTGCTTGATTGGGAGGACTTCTACGTAAAAACATGAAGTCACTTTATTTAACCATCATTTCTGATCTTATTATTTTGAACTCTGCGGAGTACTACTATTTGAGGACTTATTAAATACACAATTATTGTTTGTTCCTAGGACGAAAGAAATCTGCTAAAGTGCGCTAAGTAGTTTCTTGTTTCTATCAGAGCTCCCCAACATGCACTCTTCTTAGATGTGAGAACACGCTGGAACTCCTTTACTCATGCTGGAGAGACTTCAGAGCAGTACCCTGCACATTCAGGCAGCCAGCTTGGATCAACGGCTGAGAAAAAAAATGGAAAGGGACAGGTAGAGATGGATAAGATATTTGTTCCTGATGTATGAAGTGACTTGACTTACTACAAAGAGTGTCCAGGGCTGGGCATATTGGCAAAAAATATTATACGATATTTTTTCGTATTGATCGATATCTGATATTGGTAATCACGATATATAATATATATATATAAACATTTTGGACAGTGAAGGACATAATTAGGTGAGGGACATGACAACTAAGTGTTGCACATATAAGACAAACGGGACGAAAACCAAAACATAAGGAGGTTGTTGCATATTTTTTTCATTGTTGCTGTTTTTGGAAAGCCCCGCTCGCGCTGCTGACAGCTGCGGTAGGATTTGGCGGGCAAAACTTGTTGTTGCACGGCATTTTCATACTTTCTGTGTAGTCGTGGGAGGCATGTTTTCAGAATGTTGAAATAAATTAGTTTGTGTTTCCCAATCGTGCTGCACCGAGGCCGAGATGACGGCAAATATTTTTACGGACAGTCTTACCTGTGCTTCATCCAGTTTTTTGAGGTAACGCACCACTTCATATATGGACGTCCTTTGTAACCTTTTTATCGACCTACTTCACCCCTCCCGTGTTCACTCATTTATATTCCTGTCGCAAAGCTTCCCTCTCGTTTTTTTCCCTTACGCGCGGTGCTGGAGACGGGCTCAAACGCGCACCAGGAAATGGACGTGTACTTATGGCGCATTTCCACTAGCACGGCTCGGCTCGATACGGCTCGGCACTGCTCAGCTCGGCTCGGTTTGGTTGTGTTTCCATTACAACTGGTGCCTTCTCGACGTGTGCGGCGGGGTCGTCATAAACCACGGCTGCGCGAAACCGCTGTGACGTCATTTACACGGCGCCGAGCAAACGTACAAATTCGGAAGGACCAGAACAACAACAACACAACATCAGAGGAGGACAGCATGGAGGACATGGAGGCGATCGTGTTGCTGCTCACCCTGTGGCTCTCTTGTCGCACAGAAGCAAGAGAAGAGAGCCGAGAAGGCCTCCGGGCCGCGAGACAAAACACTATTGAAAGTCGCGCGGTTTATGACGCTTCCAGTGACGCAGACACCCTACGGCCAATCAGTGGAAAGGCAGGTCAGCTGACGTCACGTTTTAGTAAACGCTTCGGCTCGCTTGAACCAGGGCTGAGGTGATACCCAAAAATGTATGGCCGGTTGCAGGTACTGCGTGCTAGTGAAACACGCAAATAGCGCGCCCGAGCCGAGCCGTACCGAGCCGAGCCGTGCTAGTGGAAATGCGCCATTAGACATTAACCGCAAAACTGCGATCTGAGTCACTATTGTGTTTATTTCTCCTTTTAGGTAAATATCTATATCAGACCTGTTTTATTTATTTATTTATTTTATTTTTTTTAACTTTTTCTTATATATATATATCGAGCATTTATGTCTAATGCTTATCGTCGTAATCGACGTGAGTTTTATCGTGATAATAATCGTAATCGAGTTATCGCCCAGCCCTAGCTGCCACTATGATAGACTATGTGCTAAAGTAGGCAGTGCATATGTTAGGTGTTTTGTTAAAGAAAAGAATTTTCTAACACTGATTCTCATTGTGTTCTGTTATTTCTTTTTCACTACAGGCTTGCTCGGCTGACTGAGGAGGATTTTCGGAAAGCAGAAGACTTCATCAAGCTCATGAAAGTTTTCTACACGTCCACACTCTGCGTCTCTTCAGAAAAGAGCCCCACATGCAGACAGATACTACCCATTCTCCAAAAGCTCGAGGCACATCGGATTGTGAAAGAGGCAGACACAGTGTTTGCATCAGAACTTAAAAAACAGGTTTGGGCAAACCTATCCAAGCACTACCATGTAAGTGACCGAGGCAGGCAGCTCGAAAGAAATTGATGAAGAAATGAAATATCTTTTATTTCCCCCCATCCGTGCGCTTGCTAACCATCTTATATGCTTCTAAAAGATATATATGTGTTTTTGCAGAATGATGAGACCAGGAACTTTTTCCAAGTGGCCAATGCATTGGATCTGCGCTTTAAACATAAGTTGGAGGATGACACCGTCTGGGACCAGATCCAGAGAAAGCTGATTAAGCAGGTGAAATGTCATTTATGCACAAGCACAACTGTCCTTTTCAGCTATTAAAATCTAAGATCTAATTGCTAGTTACAGTGAAGAAAATAAGTATTTGAACACCCTGCTATTTTTGCAAGTTCTCCCCACTTAGAAGTCAATGGAGGGGTCTGGAAAATTTCCATGGTAGGTGCATGTCCACTGTGTGTCAGATAATCTAAAAAGAAAATTCGAGAAATCACAATCTATGATTTTTTTAACAATTTATTCCGGTGTGATACAGCTGAAAATAAGTTATTTCAAACACCTGTCTATCAGCTAGAATTTTGACCCTCAAAGACCTGTTAGTCCGCCTCCACTCCACTCCACTGTATTAATCTCGAAATCAGATGTAACCTGTGCGGAGGTCGTTAGCTGCATAAAGACACCCTGTCCACCCCCATACCATCAGTAAGACCCACAAACATTCAGCATGGCTAAGAGCAAAGAGCTGTCCAAAGACCCCAGAAGACAAAATTGTACAATACCACAAGAGGCTGGAAAGGGCTACCGGAGAAAATTGCCAAGCAGGCTTGGTGAAAAAAGGTCAACTGTTGGAGCAATCATTAGATAAATGGAAGAAGCTAAACAGATGTTCCAATCTCAAACCGGAGTGGGAGCCCCATGCAAAGATATCACCTCGTGGGGGTCTCAATGTATGCTAAGAAAGGTGAGGAATCATCCCAAGATACTACACGGCAGGACTTGGACAATGACCCTGAAAAGAGCTGGGACCACCGTTTCCCATGGTCACTGTTGGTAAACACCTAAGACGTCATGGTTTGAAATCATGTCATGGGCACGGGTAAGGTTCCCCTTTGCTTAAACCAGCACAGTTAAGGCCCGTCTTAAGTTTGCCAATGACCATTTGGATGATCCAGAGGAGTCATGAGAGAAAGTTTTGTGGTCAGATGAGACCAAAATGGACCTTTTTGGTCATAATTCCACTAAGCGTGTTTGGAGGAAGAGGAATGATGCATACCATCCAGAGAACACCATCCCTACTGTGAAGCATGGGGTGGTAGCATCATGCTTTGGGGGTGTTTTTCTGCTCATGGGGACAGGACGACGACTGTACTGTATTAAGGAGAGGATGACTGCAGCCATGTATTTGTGAGATTTGGAGAACCATACCTCTTTCCCTCAGTCAGATCATTGTGAAGATGAGTCGTGGCTGGATCTTCCAAACTTGACAATGACCCAAAGCATCACAGCCAGGGAAAACCAAGGAGTGGCTTCGTAAGAAGCATATCAAGGTTCTGGGAGTGCCTAGCCAGTCTCCAGACCTAAATCCATTGGAAAAATCTTTGGAGGGAGCTAAACCTCTTTATTTCTCAGCGACAGCCCAGAAACCTGACTGATCTAGGAGAAGATCTGTGTGAGGAGAGTGGGCCAAAAATCCCTCCTGCATCCTGTGCAACCTGGTGAAGAACTACAGGAAACGTTTGACCCTTTGTAATTGCAAACAAAGCGCCAAATTATTAACGTTTGGTGTTCAAATACTTATTTTCAGCTGTATCACACGAATAAATTGTATAAAAAATTCATAGATTGTGATTTACTGGATTTTTTCTTTTAGATTATCTCTCACACAGTGGACCTTGCACCTAACCACCGAAAAATTTCAGACCCCTCCCATGATTTCTAAGTGTGGGAGAACTTGTGCAAAATAGCAGGGTGTTCAAATACTTATTTTTTTACACTAGGTATGTTCTTTGTAGTCACAGAAGAAGGTGAGTGGGGACACCATGCAAGTCTGAGGAAAAGGCTGGAGAATGAAGGGAGTGAAAAAATGAGAATGAGGAGGAGGAGTGTAAGTGTACAATAGCTGATATTTATAAGATTCTCAATTTAATTTAAGATCATATGCTTTAATGGATTCATGGCCTTTTAATTTTCCTTTTTAGTGATAATACTAGGGCTGTAACGACACACCAACTCAGGATTCAGTTTGTATCACGATTTTTGACCCACGGTTCGATACATCCCACGATTTTTTTAAATTTAAAAAGCATTTTTTTAAACAACACATATGTAACAATTAACTTAATGTAACATTTAATACCAAATAATTTGGAACACTGAACAGATTTGAACAGAAAGAATAGTATTAAAAGTAATAGCTAATTAATTATATTAAATAACCAAAGATTGCAGTTGGAGGATGCTTGCAGGTAGGCAAAAACCCTCAACTATTTTGGTGGTTTAGTCAAATATCTTATTAGCGCTTCTTATTAGGCTTATGTAGCTTCAAATAATGACATAATCAGGCCGTATAGAATGCAACATGTTTAATAGCCTAACTTTCAATAGATGGGAAAAAAACATGAACGTCGCAATAACGAGGCATAGTGCGAGTAGCGTTTGTGTGTGCGCGAGAATGGCAGTGTTGCTTTTGTGTGTGAGTGACGTCAGCGAGTGAGTGGACGAGCGAGGAGAGCGAGCGGTAGCGTGTGTGTCTAGTGAAGAATTGTGGTGGATTTAGTGATTCCTTTCCATGAACCAGTTCGCGTGATTCAGTTCGCCAAGAGGAGTCGTTCGCGAATCGTTCGTTCAGTCGAGTTTCCGGTAGCACTAACTCTACTGAGTCTGACTGACTCAGCTGAGAACCGTGCAATGGCGTGCATTCCATGATGCGATTTACCGCTACCGGAAACCAGGCTGAACGAACAACAATTCGCGAACAACTCCTCCAAGTTCAGTCGAGTTTCCGGTAGCACTGCGTCTGACTGACTCAGCTGAGAACCGTGGAATGGCGTTCATTCCATGATGCGATTCACCGCTACTGGAAACTAGGCTGATTCGCGAACGACTCCTCCGTTCAGTCGAGTTTCCGGTGAATTCGAATGTGGTGTGGAAACGATATATAACGAACTACCCTGAGGCTTTTACTTTACCTTAGAGAATAATACGATATGTTAATGATATGCCGTGCGGCATATCGTGCGGCATTCACCTGCGCGTTAGTGCTGCTGCATAGGCCTACATGGACGTTTCCACTTATATCGTTATTTTTTATTTATATTAATATATATATTATATGATATTGTGTATCGTTGAAGCTAACTAAGTATAGCCTACTTATAACTAATATATAACCTACTCCTGGTGCAGTACATGCAACAATGTGTGCCATTTATTCAGCTCCAGTACTGGAAGTGACTTTGGAAATGTAATTCGATGTTTTTACAAGTTGGTAACCCTATTAAGAACGTAACAGTATGTGTATTATTATTATTATTATTATTATTATTATTATTATTATTATTATTATTATATTATCAAATTATCAATATTTTCACTATGAAATAATTCTGTGATCAAATAGATTTGAATAAAGAAATGTAATAACAATATCAAACTAAATAAATAATAGAATAATTCACACACACATAACAGGGCTTTGACTTTTGCCCAAAAATCATATTCGAAGTTTGTTTATTAATATTTGAATATATTTGAATATTTCTTAATAATATTTTGACCATTAAATGCCTTCAGTACGACCTGGATTGGGCTTTGCGAGGTTTGTTTACCGCCGTTGCTATGGTTACCGGTCTTTCGTGTTCCAACGGTTTATAAGGGTTTCTAATAAATCACTGTCTAATCAATACTTCATTCACATTCGGAGTCAAAGCCCTACTATGTGATAGAATTATTACTTGATGCAAATAATTGTAGCTGGCTCAACCAAAGTTTATCACCTGGCGGCTTATTTTGGCTTATACAATTATTGGCTGGCGGCGGCTGATATTCGAAATGGCGCAAATGGCGGCGCCTGGCGGCGGCTTCGGAATCTTCTCGTGAGTGAACAAACTGTCAGCGAGTCGAGGGTCTGGGAGGAGTCGTTCGCAAATCGTTCGTTCGTTCTGCCTGGTTTCCGGTAGCGGTGAATCGCATCATGGAATGCACGCCATTGCACGGTTCTCAGCTGAGTCAGCCAGACTCAGTGGAGTCCGTGCTACTGGAAACTCGTTCGTTCGTTCAGTCGAGTTTCCGGTGAATCGTGGTGAACGAGACGAACGAGAGAAACGAACCGGTTCGCTTCTTTTCGAACCGGTTCAGTTCGTTCGTCCTAAAGATTCGTTCATTCGAACCGGTTCGTTCGCGAATGAGCCAACACTAAAGAAGCGAACGAGTCCGGTAGAATAAAGTAGCCATCCTGTCAATAATCGGTGGCCGCTTCATTCCGACCTATAAGCAGACCAACTGCCGGTCAAATCACACAAAACAATAGAGACAGGCATAACACAGGCAATTTTTTTCACACTTGGCCCACTCTGGATAAATGTCGTTCATATCGCATATGAGGACTTCGACGGCTGTGGAGAAATGCAATCCTCGGTAGCCACGGAGAGCTGTCATCACAGAGAGGGCATCTTGTTGCATAATACTTACGGCAGGGGGCGGTGTCAGCAAACTATTATTTAGACAAATTATTAGCAAATTTCAATTGGACAATTTGACCGGAGAGTTAGAAAGGTTCGTGGCTTTGAGTGTCGCGATTTTGGTTTCGATACGCGTATCGTTACAGCCCTAGATAATACTGATTAACATTTTGTTTATTTAGCAACCGCCTCCCTGCAAACTGTCCAGGAAGACTTCACTGGAGGAGCTGTTCGTTGAGGAAGAGGCACAGAAGATAGTGTCACAGCAGAGCTCCATGTCCATCAAGAAAATAGTGGAGAGAGAGCTGCAGACATACCAGGAAATTCCACCGGCCATTATGTCTGAGGACCCTGCTGCATGGTGGTGGAACCAACGAAAGACTTATCCTTTGCTGGCAGATCTTGTTTTTTCATATTTATGTATTCAAGCTTCATCTACACCCAGCGAACGTGTGTTCTCCACTGCAGGAGACACTATCTGTCCGGAACGCTCACGCATACTGCCTGAGAAGGCAGATATGATGATTTTCCTCAACAAGAACTGTTTCTGATTTTATACTGTACCTGCTGCTAATCTGGGCTAGGTTGTACAAGTTGTTCCTCTTTGTTTGTTTGATATTCTGCACCAGGTTAGTTACATGTTTAAGTACATGCATTTAGGATGTCTAAATGTGAAGTTTTAAATAATGAATTAAACTATCTTGTGAAAAGTGTACCTCTGTGAAAAGAAAATTCATTTATATTCATTTCATAGATTTGATATTTATATACTTGTTGAAAACAGCCCTGTGAGAAATTCTAAATGAAGTTCATAAAAAGTAAAAATTTCATAGAATTAAAATTCATGGAGAAGTTCAGACTATTTCATCCAGAAAGACCTCTGGTTAGCTAGCTCATTTAAAACATGTAAACTTTTTGGACCCTGCATCTTAAGAGAATCAGAATCGAGAATCGTTAGGAAACGGAATCGAAACAAGGAATCGGAATCGGAACCGGAATCGTTCAAATTCAAACGATGCCCAACCCTATCAGTCACAGACGTGACCTTCTGCCAGTCCTCCACCATTTAGTGACTGCATTTAGTGAGTGGTATTCGTCAAGAGGAGGGTCATGCATTGAGATTTGCATGAGGCTGGTCAGAGTATCATTGGCTAGGCGATACCTCCTTTTTCGCGGCACGGTCAGCGCGTTTACACTGCCCGAGGTTAATAGCCTGCTTGAGCTAGCCTAGCACCCCAATTTACCCTGCGCTGTCTCCACAGAGACAATGCAGCGATATCATCATGAGCAGTTCTAACTGGAGAGAAAGTGAAATCCGCAAGCTGCCTATCATGTAAGAGAAGGGATGCAGTCGCATCAAACAAAGAAGTTGAAATATGGTGCGATCTACAAGAGAGACGCAGAGGAACTGTGCTTGCGAGGCTTTTGTGGTGGTCAGCAAAATAACTTTGACGTTTTTGCACTTGTAAATAGTTAATCGCGTTTGTAGCCTACACTCAGACGTGAACTCATTCTTGCATGCGGGTGTCTTCATTCATAAAAACAAGCATTCGGGAGTATTCAAATTATTCTAAAGCAGACTAGACTAGAGATGCACGCTTGGCGGTCATACCCGCGGACACCGTGGATAATCCACGGGTTGGTAAAATAAAAAGTAATAGCCTACATGGAGGAAATGTGGGCGGTTCGCGGTGAAATAAATAAATATTAAGTACTAAGTAGGTTAACATATTGACTAAACAAACGGCAAACGGAAAAATTTCTATAATCTCTCTGCGTCTGAAATGCGCGAACATCTCCGCCCAGCGCTGGTTCTCATAGGCATTCCACTGTGCGATCATCCCTGCTGCGTACGCCCTCACAGACATTGAAGTATGCTGGATGCTTTATTCTTTCTATGTGGCTTTAAGTTAATGATCGGGTTATAAGACCATGTTGGCTATGTAATCGCTGACAACAGGGGACATTTCATAGTGGTTGGACATTTTAGCGTGCCGACAGGCTTTTGCCGGGACGCGGAAAACTCAACTCAAAATCGGGACATCTGGTCACCCGATGATCGGGCGGGTGCAGGTATCAATTGTGGAAAAAAACATTGCTTTGGGTGGATATTGATGTGCAGCGGGTACGATTGACATTACAGCTCATCCGCGCATCTCTAGTCTAGACTCTGTGCGCAGCTCTGACTTCTCCAGGTCATCACCATTGTTGCAAGCAGTTGCAAGCAGCGTCTCACTGAATAACACAAACGTGAGCGCGCCAGCAGATTGAACGAAGTTCGGATCTCACAGAGGCTCCCAAACCCTTTCAAACTTGTGAGATGAATTCGGGTCCACGTCAGAAACCATGTCGGAGGGGATACCATGGAGATGCATCACATTTACCAAGAGGTCTTGGTAAATCATGTTTCAAAACTAGTTGGTGAGTTTAGGGAGAGGCACAAAATGAAATGCTTAAGAAAAAAGGTCCACAATGGTGAGAATCACCTTGTTGCCCTGAGAAGGAGGAAGATCCGTAACAAAGTCGAGGGCGATGTTATGGAAGAAATTAACCCTACATTTTATGGTAAACTATGATTATTATTAGGCCTATATATCATATAGATACTTTAATGGTAGAAGGTAGCTGATCACCCTTCCCCTATAAGTTAGGTGAGATCTGGCACCAGTGAGTGGATTCACTCTGTTCTTATCTTGTGTACTTTTTGAAGAATATGCTGATATGCGCACACGAACATCATCTCTCTGTGTGCATAGAGGTTAATGAATGTTCAAGGGTAAAGCTGTGACCTGGAAAAATATGTCGTGCAAATCAACATTTTATGTAAGTCTGACCTCATATTATGTAGGGATTGGGTACATAAGGAGCAGGACAAGAATCATTCTGGAGTCTTTGCAAACCTCACTCGGCTTTGTTGTTTCTCGTTTGTGGGTTTAATAAAGTCTCTGTCAATACTTGATCCGGACTCCCCGATTCCTCATGCTTTTAGTTAGTTGAAGTGATGGAATTCGGTTATTTTCTACCACAATATCGCACCAGGAGTGACGGGATTGGCAAGGGACCGAGCAGACCAGATGGCATGGTGGTGTTTGTGAGAGCACTGCTGGCACTGTGTGTGGCTGCCGCTTCTCCCTCTGTCTGTCTGTCTCTTCTCTTTCTTTTCTTCCTTTCTGTCTCTTTCTTCCTAGCGTCATTGTTTTTCTGTTCCCAGCCCTCCTTGGTAACTGGCTAAAGGCCCATTCACACCCTACGGTAAATACAGATACGGACTGTTTCGTCCGGTCCCGGAGATGTTTCTTCCGTCAATGGGTCCGTCGCCTCTGAGCTTACCCATCCGGAGTGCTCTGGGAGAAACGGAGCAATACCACCGGAAATCGAGGCGGCAGTATAGAGCCAAAAGTCAGACCATTAGCGAAAATAGATAGAGTAGTATAATATCTGATATGTATAACGTTTTATACTTATATTATACTATATACCTGGCAATGAGTTGTAACTGGTAATTTAACAACATTTTGAGGAGATAATCTGCGGGTTGGTGAGGGGTGTCATATGCCACCGCCGCCTAGGCCTACACTTTTTGCACTTATTTTTGCCGATTTCACAAAGCAAAATCATCTCTACAGATGTCATGTTTGCGATTGTCGATGCCGTTAATTTGTGAAACGACAGTCACTGCCTTCTAGAGGATGTATTGCGTAACATCCACAACAACGCCAAAACCAGACAGAGGTATGAAAGGTAGTTCCGGAGGCAACGTTTGGGGCGGAAGGACGAATTTCGTCCGGATCCGGAGGTATGAATTGGCCTTAACTGCAAAGTAGCTAGCGCTAGCCATTACCAACTGGTTTGCTGGTTAGATACGGGAGCAGCCCTGCCTCTGCTCTGTCCCCCCAATTCTCCCTTGTTTATCTCCTCTCCCTGGACACTATCCCTCATTGGACTATTATCATTCATCGGACAATCAACATTATCTGGACATCACTATCCCTTGATGCTTTCCCAATCATTCAATCAACAGTACCGTGAGTAGCTAAACATAACCCAACAAAATGTTCTCCTTCTCACTGAAACCGGGCAACAACCTGATGATTTTTTTTTCTTCATCAAGCAACCCCCCCTGGTATTGGTAACATTTGCAAACCCTGCCTCTCCCATCGTAGAGGTTGTCTTGCTGTACTATTCAAACAGATATTCACTCTAGAGTCTCATCATTTGAATTCTTAGCATTTAAAGCCTGTTGCTCAATGACTGTCATCCTAATTTACCGGCCACCCAAACCCTAATTCATCCTTCCTGTCTGAACTGTCTGAACTCCTCACAATAGCCGCATACCTCTCCTCTCGTTTACTGTTGCTCGGCGACTTTAACATCCATATTAATTCAACCACCTGTAAATTTGCATCTGAATTCATCACTCTACTCGACAATTTTAACTTCACCCAGCACGTCACTTTCCCCACCCATGTTAAAGGTCATATCCTTGACCTAGTCTGCTCTGTGAATCTACTGGTACTCATCATCCACTCGTCTCCATTTCCCCTGTCAGATCATAATCCCATCCAGTTCACTTTCCTATCCCAAACTCCTCGTCCACAACTCCTCAGAGATGTAAACCTTCCGAAACACTAAATCAGTCGATCCCCTCCAACTCTCAGATCTGCTGTCCAATCTGCTCTCACCTGATGATCTCAACAATAACCTCAAAACTTGTCTGCCTCCTTCAACACACTGGCCACCCGCAATTTTTTTTTCTCCTTCAACACCTCTTCACCCTGGTTAGCAACTGAGCTTCGTAAACTGAAACAGACTGGCCGCCAACTGGAACGTCTCACCAAGAAAACATCACTCACTGTCCTACACGAAGCCTATAAACTTCCTCTCTCTGCTTACAATGATGCCCTCACCACTGCCATGTCTGCCTACTTCTCCACCATTATCAAGGACTCCAACCGTAACCCAGAGCCCACCATGAAAAAAACCCTCAATCTCTGTTCTGACGCCCTCTACACCTGAACAATGCAAATCATTCCTTCAATTCTTTCGCGATAAAATCAGCACTAGATAATAAACAAATCACTCTCTCCTGCATCTGACCCAGCAACCCCTATTCTGCCTGCTCTCCTCTCCATCCTTCTTGACCTCCGTATTCCTCCCCCCATTGTGTCTCTCCCGGTCCCTCCAGTTTCCCTGGCCATCATCTCTAAACTCATCAGTTCATCCAAACCCACAACGTGCTCCCTTTACCCCCTCACCACCACCCTGCTGAAGTCCTGCCTCCCTGTCCTATGCCCCTAACTCACTATGTTTTCCAACTCCTCACTCTCCCAAGGAATTGTCCCGTCCGCCTTCAAAACCGCTGCCGTCACCCCAATCCTCAAAAAACCTGATCTTTATCCTTCCTGCCTCAACCACTACCGGCTTATTTCCAATTCCCCCTTTTTCTCAAAAACCCTGGAACGCCTCATCGCCACACAACTCCAGGCCCACTTGCAAAACAATCACCTATTTGAACCCCTCCAGTCCGGTTTTCTCCCTCTCCACAGCACAGAAAGCGCACTCCTCAAAGTACTCACCGACCTTCTCACCTCTGCAGACACCTCCTCGACCTGAGTGCAGCCTTCGATACAGTGAGCCACACCATCTTGCTCACTAGACTCAAAGACCTAAGTGTTGAAGGCACTGCACCCAGCTGACTCCGGTCCTACCTCTCCAACAGATCACACTTCTTTTTTCAATCTCAATTCAAAACCACTCCTCGGTCTCATCGACAGTCATACAAGGCGTTCCCCGGGGCTCTGTACTTGGCAAAATCCTCTTCATCATTTCCATCCTCCCGCTCGGACAGATTCCCGCCATTTCGACCTTGACTTCCACTGCTATGCCACTGACACTCAGATATACCTCAGCACCAAATCCCCCCACAACCCTGCTTTCTCTCAGATTGACTCCTGCCTGTCTGCATTAAAAGACTGGATGCAACAAAATTTTCTCAAACTCAAGAGGGACAAAACTAAACACCTCATCGGCTCTAAATCCATCCGCAGCAGAATCCCCAACCCCACACATACCATTGATGGCGCCACCGTCTCCCCTTCCACTCAGGCATGCGACCTAGGCCTGATCCTTGATCCCATCCTCTCCCTAGAACCTCATATCCGTCAAGTTGTCAAATCCACCTTTGCGATATTGCAAAGATCAGGCCCTTTCTCGCATGCACCACGTTTTCATCTCCTCCCGTCTTACTACTGCAACTCACTCCTCTACGGCATCAAAGTTAGTTCCAATAATAGACCCCAAATGGTCCAGAATGCATCCGCCAGACTCCTAACTCCCAAAAAATCCTGCCACCACATCACCCCCATCCTAAAGGACCTCCATTGGCTTCCTTTCTCCAACTGGATAAATTATAAGATCCTAACCCTAACCTACATGCCCTTCACCAACTGGCTCCCCCATATCTCACTGACCTCCTCTCCCCTTTCAACCCTCTCAGTCCCTCAGATCCACCTCAGCCAGCCTTCTCTCCACTCCCAAGTTCAAACTTAGTTTTGGGGACAGAGCTTCCTCCAGGGAAGCTTTCAGGCTCCCCCAAGACATCAGAGACTCAGATTCCCTCCCATTTTTTCAATCCCACTTCAAAACCCA
The DNA here is from genome assembly GCA_900291075.1 of Melanogrammus aeglefinus. Lineage (NCBI taxonomy): Eukaryota > Metazoa > Chordata > Actinopteri > Gadiformes > Gadidae > Melanogrammus > Melanogrammus aeglefinus. The sequence goes on along the minus strand of OLKM01002056.1, from coordinate 51,947 downwards.
CATTTTCTCTACTGCCTTCTTTTAGCCTCAAGCCAGTGCTTCCATTCCTCCAAAGCCAGTTTCACATCCTTTCCATACTCCAGAATCCGAAGTGTCAAACTCCACCGCAAAATAATGTGAAGGTTCTGGGTTTATGAGAACAGGGGCGGAAGTCAAACGTCTATTAAGCTCCCACGGAGTTGCAGGAGAATTGAGCTTGGTAAGGGGCGCTGCCATTCATTGAGGAAGTCGGGAACAGTTGAGGAAGTCGCTGAAAACATCCTTCACCAGAGCCTGGAAAACGGCTAGGTCATTGGTAAATCTAAAAGGCCTAACCAGGTACTCGAAATTACCAAGTGGTATGTTAAAAGCCGTTTTCCATTCGTCTCCCTCCCTTATTCTAACAAGATGGTAGGCATTCCTGAGTCCCATCTTGGAGAAGATGGTAGCTCCTTGGAGGGTTTAAAAGCCGAGTTTATTCAAAGTGAGAGGGTACATGTTCTTAATAGTGAGGTTATAAAGGGCACGGTAGTCAATACGAGGGCATAGGGTACGATCATTCTTAGAAAGAAAGAAAAAAACCCAACAACAACAGGGGTGGAAGACTGCCTAATAATGCCTGCGGCAACAATGTCCCGGATGTATGACTCCAGGCGCTCCCTCTCTGGACGGGATAATTATATAAATGGGCAGAGAAGCTCCGGGGTACAACGGCGCAGTCATAGGGACAGCACGGAAGAAGAGAGCTCAGGCTATTTACTATAAACCTCTCCCAAATCATGATAGGTGTTGGGAATACTGGACTGGTCAGGAACCTTAGGGACAACTGAGGGAACAGCGACCTCTGTAGGTGAACGGGCTGACAGTAGGCAATTTAAATGACAGAATGGGGTGGATGACAGGTGTGTAAGCTGCTCCTCGTTTCTGAGGTTTAAAGTATTTTATCATGATAAGATTCCCTTATTTTTTCCAATAAATCTTAGAAGTTAGTTTCAGCAATACGAACTGTTTGTATCCTTTGACAGCCGTTCTTTCTCTGGCTAAGTATTTTTAGTATCCCGACCCGTCCACCCCGGTGATCCGATTCCTACCCGCTGTTAACTGACCCTGTTCCCGTGTCTTGCCCTACTGTCATTATCTGATCTACCGCCACCTGTCACTACATGATTTACCTCCACCTGTCACTACCTAATCTACCTCCTTTCAATACCTGTTCTACCTCCACCTGTCACAATGGAAGAGAAATATCCTCTTCAATAAATTTAAGGCTTTGGATTCATGAAGAGGCACTGGATTCCAGTATTCGGATAACTATTAATTATTATTTTGGAAAGATTAATTCCTGCATTCTTATGCTTTCTTCTTGATACAGTGAGTTAGACAGGAAATTAAGGGAGAGAGAAGGTGGAGGACCTACAGCAAAGGACCACGGGCAGAAATCAAACCCGGTTCCCTGAGGTAAGTACTGAACCTAAATAGTATGAGAGTTCTTAAAATGTAAACAGAATCCCCCAGATTGCGTTTTTTCTGCAACTTCCAACAAGTAGGCAAATAAAAACATCCACAGAGGCTACCAACGCGGTTTCCAACATTATAACAATATAAACATCCCTGTTCTAACTTGAATCACAATGCAGTAGCTCCAATGCTGAAGTTAAAACATGGGGTGGATTTCTCTGTTTTGTGTCACTTCCTGAATGATGCAACTGGACCACCAAAAAGGCCCCTATTCCAAAGTTGTCCCTTTCAAATAAATCTACACTGCTTTAAGGCATTATAACCAACTCCAATACAGATATTCTGTGTTACCGAGACTTGGCAACAAATGGGATCTTTAAATCATCTTTGTACATCAGGCTTACGATATATCAACACCAAACTTTGCACACTTGTAACGCATCACCAAGTGGTTATGTTGAACACTACAAAATGTGTACAGCTACTGGGTTAAAATTATAAGCGGTTTTCAAACATGTACTCCGCATTTGTATATCAGTAGATTTGTGCTTTATATGTGGACATCGATGTCATTCAAACATCAGTAGAATCAACTGTGGGTTTAGGGGGGTGTGCTTGCAAGGGGCGGGATATGGCGTAAGGTATAAGTTCGCAAGAGGCAGGATAAGTGCTGCCGCTGTCACTCGAGTTGGTTTTGGTTTGACCACAGACATCATGGAGGCATGACTGTGTTACCGGAGAAGGGGAGCGCGTTTTTGCTTCATTTCACATACAAAAAACACTGGGAGTTGATTTCTGTATTTAACTGAGAAAACAGGGAGTGAAATTTAATGTTTTAATGTTTATCTAACTGTTGATGAAACTGTTTCTATAGACGCGTGCTATTTACTCTTCGTCGTTTATTCTATTTGTCTCTAACTCAGGCTCCAATCTTTCATTGATGATTTGAATGTTGTGGATGCGGAAACGAAAATATGATGCATCGTTGCAGCAACTTTTAAGATGATCGCGATGAGTTCTGCTTCCATGCTGTCTGTGGTCAAACCAAAACAAACTAGAATGACAGCGGTGGCATTTATCTCGCCTCTTGTGTCCTTAGACCAGGGGTCTCCAACACCTCTATCGCGAGCTACCGGTAGCTCGCGGGCAGGTTTTCAGTAGCTCGCCTGATAGGTTGACTGACTGAATTGTTAAAAAAACAATTTAATAATAATAAAAACCTTTTTTTTATTATTATTATTATTTATTTATTTTCAAATGCACCTCATCTCACTTATGTTCACATATATGTCACATTGGTGTCCCACCCCGTCCAATTTAAAAAATTACAGGCCTATCAATTGAGAATAAAAAGCAAATGTAGCCAAAGTATGTTTCAGTGACGTATGCTCACTAAGCTAAAGTGAGGAGTTCGGTGGTATTAGCTAGCTGCTAGAACTTTAGACATACAACAAAGATGGAAAACCAAGGTGGCCAAGTCAAGAAAAAGCAGAAAACATGCAATTTCCATGTGGAGTGGGAATGTGAGTTCTTCTTTACTAGCGTGAAGGACAAGTGTGTGTGTCTCATATGCAGAAGCAGTGTTTCGGTCGGCAAAAGAGGTAACGCGGAGCGCCACCACACTCAAGTCCATGGTAACTTTGCATGGGATTTTCCAGCAGGCAGCACTCAACAGACTGAGAAAGTGAACCAACTTAAAGCAACCCTTTAAAAACAGCAATGTTTATTCATCAAACCGACGAAGAAAGCCAAGGCGGCCAAGGAGGCATCATTCAAAGTGGCGCACATTTTGACGAAGCACAAGAAGCCATACACCGATGGCGGGATGGTGAAGGAAGCAATGACAGGGGTGGCCGACACATTATTCAAGGACCATAAAAGTAAGACTGAAATCATGTCCGCAATCGCTGATATACAGCTTGGTGCGCTAACACAGTGGCATGGCGAGTGTCTGCGCTCTCTGCCAATGCAGTGGGTCAGTTGGAGCGGGACATGCTAATGGTTTTCCATTCAGTGTGACCAGTTGGTGGATGCGGCTGATACCAGAGAGGAGTTTTTGACGTTGCTTCCTCTAAAAACCACAACCAGAGGAGTCGATATTTACGTTGTGAAAAAGTTCTTCGGTGAAAATAACGTGCCGATTGAAAAGCTGGTGTCTATTACAACAGACGGCGCGCTAGCTATGACAGGACGCCACTCAGGATTTATTGCACTGTGCAAGGCCGACCCGGACTTTCCTAAAATTGTGAACTATCACTGCATCATTCACCAGCAGCCTATTTGCGCCAAAGTCATGAGATTTGATCATGTCATGACACCTGCCATTAAGATCACAATTCCATTCGCGCAAAGGCCAAGCAGCACAGAAGCTTCAAACTGCTCCTCCAGGAATTGTCTGCTGAAAACGGTGATCTCCTCCTCCACACTGAGGTGAGGTGGCTGAGCCGAGGAAAAATACTGCATCGCTTCTGCTCGTTGCCGAATGAAATCAAGGTTTTCATGGAGTCAAGAGAGGAGGACACTACAGTTTTGTCTGATGCTGAGTGGCTGCTTGATCTTGCGTTCCAGACAGACATGACAGAGAAACTCAATCAGCTCAACACCCAGTTACAAGGTGAAGACTGAACAATTTCTGACATGATCAGTGCTGTTATGGATTTTAAAGCAAAACCCACCTACCTACCTCCAGCAACTGAAAAACAAAAGACTGCAACACTTCCCAACAGCAGTTAAGATGTCAGATAGCCATGCAGGGGCTGACCTTGTTTTGGATGTCAATAAATATTGGGACCTCATGTCAAAGCTAGGCCAGTTTGAGAATAGGTTGAAGGATTTTGATAAGCTAAAGCCATGTGTGGCATTCATTGCCAACCCATTCATGGAGGTAGACATCACAGAGATTTCAGAAAAGATGGCTAAACTGTTCACTGTCAATCCTGTGGAGATGGAGGTTATAAATCTCCAGAATCATGTTCATCTTAAGTATCAGCAACACTCACAACATTTCTGGAGCCTTGTAGACCCAGCAAACTATAAGAACATTCACCAAGCAGCACTTACAATGTCTGCTTTATTTGGTTCGACATACCTTTGTGAAGCTGCTTTTTCTGACATGAATGTCATTCAATCTAAATTCAGAACAAGACTGACAGATGAACATTTAAATGACTGTATTAGAGTGAACTTGAGTGCATACACTCCAGCATACACCTCTATAGTGAACTCCATGCAGTGCCAGTCATCTCACTAACTTTTAAAAAAAGTGAGTGTAATTATGCCCCATGTGTACAATAAGATGCTTGTAAGGCGGTGATAATGGACCTTGAACTTTGTGGCCTATAATAAGAGGTGCAAAATGGTAATGTTTCCTTTGACATTGATGTGAATTTTCAGTGATGTACAGTGGGGCAAAACAGTATTTAGTCAGCCACCAATTGTGCAAGTTCTCCCACTTAAAAAGACGAGTGAGGCCTGTGATTTTCATCATAGGTAAAAAACCTCAGCTATCATCATAGGTACACGTCAACTATGACAGACAAATTGAGAAAAAAAAAATCCAGAAAATCACATTGTAGGATTTTTTATGAATTTATTTGCAAATTATGGTGGAAAATAAGTATTTGGTCACCTACAAACAAGCAAGATTTCTGGCTCTCACAGACCTGTAACTTCTTCTTTAAGAGGCTCCTCTGTCCTCCACTCGTTACCTTTATTAATGGCACCTGTTTGAACTCCTTATCAGTATAAAAGACACCCGTCCACAACCTCAAACAGTCACACTCCAAACTCCACTATGGCCAAGACCAAAGAGCTGTCAAAGGACACCAGAAACACAATTGTAGACCTGCACCAGGCTGGGAAGTCTGAATCTGCAATAGGTAAGCAGCTTGGTTTGAAGAAATCAACTGTGGGAGCAATTATTAGGAAATGGAAGACATACAAGACCACTGATAATCTCCCTCGATCTGGGGCTCCACACAAGATCTCACCCCGTGGGGTCAAAATGATCACAAGAACGGTGAGCAAAAATCCCAGAACCACACGGGGGGACCTAGTGAATGACCTCCAGAGAGCTGGGACCAAAGTAACAAAGGCTACCATCACTAACACACTACGCCGCCAGGGACTCAAATCCTGCAGTGCCAGACGTGTCCCCCTGCTAAAGCCAGTGCATGTCCGGGCCCGTTTGAAGTTTGCTAGAGAGCATTTGGATGATCCAGAACAGGATTGGGAGAATGTCATATGGTCAGATGAAACCAAAATAGAACTTTTTGGTAAAAACTCAACTCGTCGTGTTTGGAGGAGAAAGAATGCTGAGTTGCATCCAAAGAACACCATACCTACAGTGAAGCATGGGGGTGGAAACATCATGCTTTGGGGCTGTTTTTTTGCCAAGGGACCAGGACGTCTGGATCCGTGTTGATCCGTGTGATGGAAAGAATGAATGGGGCCATGTATCGTGAGATTTTGAGTGAAAACCTCCTTCCATCAGCAAGGGCACTGAAGATGAAACGTGGCTGGGTCTTTCAGCATGACAATGACCCCAAACACACCGCCCGGGCAACGAAGGAGTGGCTTCGTAAGAAGCATTTCAAGGTCCTGGAGTGGCCTAGCCAGTCTCCAGATCTCAACCCCATAGAAAATCTTTGGAGGGAGTTGAAAGTCTGTGTTGCCCAGCGAAGGCCCAAAAACATCACTGCTCTAGAGGAGATCTGCATGGAGGAATGGGCCAAAATACCAGCAGCAGTGTGTGAAACACTTGTAAAGACTTACAGAAAACGTTTGACCTCTGTCATTGCCAACAAAGGGCATATAACAAAGTATTGAGATTACCTTTTGTTATTCACCAAATACTAATTTTCCACCATAATTTGCAAATAAATTCTTTAAAAATCAGTGATGTGATTTTCTAGATTTTCTTTTTCATTTTGTCTCTCATAGCTGAGGTATACCTATGATGAAAATTACAGGCCTCTCTCATCTTTTTAAGTGGGATAACTTGCACAATTGGTGGCTGACTAAATACTTTTTTGCCTCACTGTATATGAAAAAGTGTAATGTTTCCTTGGACCTTGATTTGAATTTTCAGTGACGTATATGAAAAAGTTAAAGTGCGTATTGGAAGTTAATTTTTTTTAAATATTTATACATAACATTCTCTGAAAATGCCCTATGAAATTGAAATGCAGGATTTTATCAGTTAAAAATATTATATCGGCAAAAATTCCAGTTTTAAAGTGCCTATCTTGAGCAAGGCTTCAAAAACCGTTGTTTTTTTATGTGATACGTCAAACGCGTCATATTACGTAGGAATTGGTAGACGCGGTCGCTGTTGCTGCCTCAGCTCTGTGCGTAGTTGTGAGTAGTTAGAATAGAATAGAATCTTTGTCATTGTAACATTGTAACAGTACAAGTACAACGAAATTAAGTGCAGTCCTTGTTCAGAAAAAAACATCACATTGAGGTAGTACGTATGATTAAATAAATCAATAAAAATCTATAAAAGCTAATCAACTAAGTACACTAAAAAACACATAAGACACCCACACAAACATTCACATTTATAAATGTGCCTACACAGATGTGATACACAACACAACTATGCTCTGGTAGCAACATTTAGTGAGGTTATGGCTGTTGGATAAAAAAAAATAAATAAACTGTTTTGTAGTCTGTTTGTTCTGGTTTTCATGGACCTGTATATCCTGCCTGATGGCAGTAGTTCAAACAGTTTGTGGCCGGGGTGTGATGAGTCCTGCAGGACGGATTTAGCTTTTTTAAGGCAGCGTGAGCTGTGCAGTTCATCTAGAGAGGGAATTGGGCAGCCGGCGATTTTCTGCGCTGCCTTTATGACCCCCTGGAGCCTTTTTACCGCGGTGAGCGGTCTTGTATTCACCATATTCGGTTTTTGGTTTTTTTTTAATCGGCGAGATGAGGTTTTGTATCTGTGGGGGTTGTTCCAACTCCGACCTCCTGTCCGACCATCACCGATTTCACAGTTTCCCCGATCGGAGAAAGGATGGAGCAGGCTTTCGAGCCTGGGTGCATTTTGTTCAGGTGAAGAGAAAGGATTTTTTTTCGCCTCTGTCACCAAATACTCGTTCATTTGCGCGGCTCACTTTAGACCTGAGGACTATGTTTCCGGGGACATGATGGAGTTCAAGATGGGTTTTCGGAGCGAGAAAAGAGTGAGGCTGAAAGCCGGTGTGATTCCCTCAATTCATGCCGCTCCAGCCGCAGCTTCGGGCTCAGCCACCGGCGGCAGTGAAGATCACGGACCGGTCAGAGATTCAACGATTCGGAAACGTTACTATACTACTACTACTATATACTATATACTTACTATACTATACGATACTGCCTTTAGGATAGGGAAACAATATCGTTTCGCATTTCCCACACAAGCACCTATCAAAATGAAATGTGAGTTTAACTTCGCTCGTTTCTTTCAGTTTGATCGCGCACTCTCTTGCTCGCCCACCCGTCCGTCCGCCCCCCCTCCATCCCTCCAGTAGTAGTTATGTAAGAGATAGTGTGGAGTTATACATCCTGTAGATTCATATAGGCCTATAATCAAGTACTAGCAAAGTTATGCCTGTTAAATATTGAAACGTGGCCATCATTTGCTGTCATTAGCTAATATTAACTCAAGCTAATGCCAGTTACTCACCAAGACACCTGCCCAATTCTCCACTGATTCTCCTGACACCACAACTCTATCTCCCTCCTATTGCCATGGTGTCTCCCCCTATTCGGTGGTTGCTGTTCTCCCTCACGGCTAGCGGCTCAAAATTGTACGGAAGTGGTCCGAAACTGTTATCCATTGTTATGTTGCCTATATGATGATTAGAACGTCCGTCTACCAATTCCTACGTCACGCTTGAAAACGAGCGTTTGAGATGCGGAAGTAAAATTGTATCACAAAAACGGCTCAAGATGCCACTTGTAGTGTAGATTTATTAATAAAAACTAAAAAATCGTGTATTCGAATTTTTTTCCTATATGATTCTTCACTGTAGTATCTAACTTCCAATACGCACTTTAAATGTTTTCTTGAACCTTTTGGTAGGATTGTGTGTAACGAGTGCGGAAGAGGCGTAACACTAGCGTGTTGCTAACAGCATCAGAGACTCACTTGTGGTCCGTTTTTGCCGATGTTTCCTAGGTTTCCCCTCTCTCCCTGCGAAGTAAAAGAAACAAAGAGTAAAAAAGAAAATATCAGAGAGGGTTGTCGGTTAGCTTCCTGTGCTAGGAAGTGTGAGCTTCCAAGCTCGCACTTCTCTCTTAATTAACCAAGCAAAATGTCTGGAGTGTAAGCACTTAATTCTGACTGTAAAGGGTAACACAGGTATTTTTTGATGTTTATTAGAATGGCAACACAAAGACACACACATGTTGCTGTAACGATTCCGATGAAGAACACTGAGCGTGAGCACGCTCTCAACACAAATGTAATCCACAGCAACATAGCACATTTGTCTTTGGGAATCAATTCATGTACTTGTGACACTAAACCGCAGTACAAGTAATTTACAAAATTGCAACTGCTAGTGTTTATGCTTGTGGCAGGCGTGTTGATGCATTGCTTTTTGGCCTAATCAGCACCACAACATCAATTTGACAAATTGTATTTGCAACGGATATATTTGTGAAGCCAGGAGAGACTGTTTCAATGGTTACCCAAATGGGTATGGTCTTTTAATTACAAATCGGTAGCGTTAAATCTCTCTAACCTATTAGGGTAGCACTTAAGGATAACCACAACTTTGAAGCATAAATAGAAGAGTAGTAAATAGTTAATTAATAGTGAACTCAGCATTTATGATCAGTCATATTATCAATAAGATAATCAGAAAAGCGTGTATGGCCTCTAATGTAATTAAGAAATGTTTAGTAAGGAACAGGTGGTCCTCAATTAGAAGGAGCTTGCAAAAAAGAGCTAACTATTAGTTTCTATCTACCTGAATTATTCATGAAATGGAGCACTATCAAGGGTTTTTTTAACACCCTTTATCAATCATTATAAACGTTTATGATAGCTTATTAATGAATAGTTGTACTGCTTTTTGCTTAAAAAAGTGCAGTTATACTACAATAATTGCAATATTACAAATTAACAATGTCATAATTCATACAGGTACAGTAATTATTGTTATTTGAATATGAAAACTATTGTGGAAACCTGTGCAAATAGCATTGCTATTTCATATTCGGATCAATAGAGGCAGGTTTAAACTCACTGGGACTTGGAGATTATATGTCCAAACATCACAACTTGAAATTGAAGATAAAAAAACATAGTTAAACACTACTTATTTATCACTCACTTTCAATCCTTCCGACCCCGGTTCACCTATAAAGCCTTTTCTACCTGGTCTCCCCTGCAACAAATGAAAGTGCATACACACAAACACGCACACACACACACATATGCAGATATACCACTTACACAGACACATTGTTTGTATCGGTGTATATCTGCAAATGTTCTTGTTCCTGCGAACCACTTATATGTTGAACCGTTGAATACGTTACTTAACCAAAAATAGGTTTTCTTTCAACATTTCTCGATACGTGTATATCAAAGTAGTATTATTTAACTGCTCGGGGAGCTTTTGATGCACATTTTTTTTGGGAATAGAATAGGCCATTTTTGGTTATGAAATAACCTTAATTACGGTATATATTTTATTACACACCACGTATTTTAAACATGTGGAACAATGAGCTATGTTTTTGTTCTGATTCCCCAGCCCCTAAGTTCTCATAAAAATGGATATACATATATGCACTTGCGGCATATGGCAATAGTTACATTTTCTGTGACATGCACGTTTTCAGGGATATGTACAGTATATTTCCTGTAATAATACATTCAAAACATGTTATATACATAATATTCTTAACAACCCCTGAAAGGATTGGTTCTTGGTTCCTGTGAATGGAATGGGAGTTTATGAGTTCTATGTATAGTTGAATTTTTCACAAACCCGATCAAGATTTATCCCCTTATTAGTGCACTAATAGTGAACAAAGAAACAACTTTGAAATAAGTATGTACATGATGTTTTGAGTGAGATATGCATTTCTGAAAGTACCCCGTTGCCAAACGAGCGAGTAAGTTTCGGCTTGGACTCCTAAGTAGGAAGGAGGCACATTGGAAGATTCCCAACCACTTCTCTATCCCCTCCAATCAGAGCATAAATACGATTTTGTAAATCAGCCGACGAGCACTGGACGGGCGGAGATGAACGCGCAATTCAGGGAGCAGTGAGATTCCATGCAAAAAATAGATGTCTCATTTGTCAGTTTGCCATCTGACTGCCTGGCAGGGTGTTTGGCGGAGCTGTCGTACTGCCACCAGAAACATGAACCGCAACATGGAGGAGAAAGGGATTGTACTCCCCGCCAGAGCGCACCCGCCACTCCGGGAGTCCGGCGGGGGGGAGCTCCAGCGAGGGAGCTCCGGCAGCTCAGCTCCTGGAGTACAATCCTTTCTCCTCCATGTCGCGGTTCAATCTGGACTTCAGATAGTCAAAGCCAAAGTTCCTTTCCCAAAATTCTCAACCATGCCCGAGATAACCCCCACTTCAAGTCTTTGCTTGTTGTGGTACCAGAGATGTCAGACGCAGTCTTCATAATATCATCTGGAGGCGCACATAGCTTTTGGCCGTGATATTATAAATTATATTATAGATACCATATTACATAATATTATTATTATATAATAGTATATTATATAGATATAGAGCTCTGGCAGTCCGCAAATGGCAACAAGCACTTCTCCTTGCTGCGGTTCAATCTGAAAGCTCATTTGTATGCAATGGACAGCAGCTCATTTGCATTAAAGATACAGACACCAGAAACAGCACATTCTGAAGGGACTGAAACAGAGGGCAATAGCGGTAGGAGAGATTTTCTTTCCTAAGAGCTATTTCCAGCGAACTGTTTCCACAACATTTTTTCTGGAACTCATATACTATGTTTACTTGTTGGAAAAACATAATATGTCACCTTGAATTATAATTTATAAAGTTGGTTCCGCTGGCTAGGGAAAAGACACATATCCTGAGATGCCAGAATATTTTTGTTTTGTTTAATAGTGTGGTTGCAAAGCAAGCAGTACTATTGTAATTATGTTTTTTATTAGGGGTCCGAGCAGCGAAGCTGCTTGGTCCCCTATTGTTTCTGTAAGGTTTTTTTTTTCCTCTTATTCTGTAAATGTCATACTGCAGCCTATATCGTAAATCGGAAACTCTCGAAATTTTCAAGTATGGTTACCAACAGCCCCCACTATCAAAAAACCCAAATTTGTGGTACTGCACCCAAAGGTGGCGCTATCGTAAAGAATCATGAATTAGTCTTATTTCTCCTCACCAGATTGACCTGGACTCAAAATGATTTCATAATATTAATCTCTAGAATAGAAGGTTTTATACCCTATCTTTTTTTACTTTCCCCACAATTTCATATTAAAGCCAAACATGATAAAAAGATTCACAGGCTACAAAATAATCAAAAATTCCACCAAAATTGCCATGTAAAATATTTAGACCAAGCCTCACAAAAATCATCAAACAGAAATTGTTTTATTTAGTTCCGTTTGATTGGCCAATAAATTTGGAGCAGTTAGCCCATTTTTCATACATGACAATTTAGTTATTGTATAAAAAATATACTAATATACAATACTATTATTGGCCATGATTATATATAATATACGATATAGAAATCTATGTATAATATGATATTATCTAGATATAGAGCTCCAGGACTCCTGTGTGTTCTAGAGTATTTACAGAACATGGCAAAAGGCTGTGTGCGCCTCGCCATTGCGATACTTCCACTGCAAACAGAGGGCATGGCACCCTGGCTGCAAGCTGCTCAGGGCCACACCCCAACCCCCATGATATGCTCTTAAATTGGGATACATTTCCAAAGTACACTAACTAGAAAATAAACTCTGTCATGATGTGAAAATCAGAAATAGCCTACCCTGGTTATATTTCCCCAAAGACCAAAAGCGCATCAAAATAACCTTGAGCAGATAAAAACCACTACGTTAATATCAAGAGTATTTTTGGTAAGAAACGTTGAGATTCAACGTATCCGTGATCTGCAGAAACGTTCACATAGCTGAGCGTTCTTCCTGCGACTGGGTTGGTCAGAGACACTGCTTGCTCTGTGTTTGAGCAAAACAGTATGTATGGTTGGTTGTTTGGCTAAACGTGGATGCAAATACTTACTGCGCCTCCAGGACTTCCAAGTGAGCCAAATTGTCCTTCATCGCCCTGCAGTAGTATAGTGTAAGTTAGTTACCGATATTCACACACACACACACACACACCAGCTGAACTATGGGGTCAGAATAGTCATTAATAATGAATGCACAGAGACAACTTAACAAATGTGTTTGGTGATTTTTACATAAATGACTCATCTCACAAATACATTTCAATGCACACACAAGTGGATATCGGTATGTACGAATGTATAATAAATCCATAATAAGGATCACACATTTCTGATCCACACACAAATGTATCTTGTTTTAAATAAATGTAATAAAAATCCATAAATATATGCATTAAAATTATATTTGCAATTTTCATCTAAAATGTATTTGGATGTTATACAAACTGTTAAACTTGAATTTATGAAATGTTTCTTTTATTTGTGAACTTGTCTGCATTTGTGTGTGAACTGGTCTGTATTTATATGTGGATTTTTGAGACTCTCCTGACGTGGCTGGATTCACAAATGCAAATTACAAATTTTTCTCAACAAGGAACACTCTGTAACTATTCAGATGCCTCCCTCGTTTTCAGCCAATCTAATTTTTGCAGTCCTGAACTCTGAAGAATAAGTCCCGCCTCCGAGCCCCCCGGTTCCCTCAGTCAGATAGACCTGTGAAGAATAAGTCACGCCTCCGAGGCAGTCTGAGGCAAAGCTAGATGGAAAAAGTGTGTAGTTCAAAACGTGACACAGCTTCTACTTCTTCGCCACATACAGTTTTTTTATGTACGATCATTCAAAAAACCCATTTTATTCCCATAGACATTTGACCTAGGGAACTGGAGCCTCGCGGGGAGGACTTATTCTTCAGAGGTCTATGTCTATGGGAAATAACACTGGGTTTTTGAACGATTGTACATAACAAACTCTGTAGGTGGCAAAGAAGTAAAAGCTGCGTCACGTTTTGAACTACACATTTTTGGCATCTAGTTTTGACTGGGTTTTTGGATTGTAGATGCCGTTAAAGTAGCATTAATAATCGTTGATTACCGACAATCCAAAAACCCAGTCGAAACCGAGGGAGGCATCGATTGGCTACAGAGTTCCTTGTTGAAAAAAATGCCAATCGGTCTCTGCCAGATGCCATTTTACCAAGTACTATTAGTGCCGGTTCTTAAGGACAAAGCTGGTAAAAATTAACAGCATAGACAATTATAGGCCCATAGCTTTAGCCAGCATTGTTTCCGTAAATTCTAGGTTTACACAGTTTGTATATAAATGTAACAACATCCAAATAATTTTTGGATGAAAATTGCCTTTTTTTTTTTTTAATTAATATATTTATGGATTTTTATAACATTTATTTAAAACAAGACACATTTGTGTGTTGATCAGAAATGTGTTGTGAAACTTATTTTTGTTTTATGGATTTAATTTCACTATCTTTACGTGTTTTATAGATGCTTCCAAGGCATTTGATCGTGTGAATCATCAGAACCTGTTCCTTAAGCTGCATCATAGATGTTGGTACGCTCATCAGTCTATGCAGGTGAAATGGGGGGATTCTGTGTCAGTACCTTTCTATGATGATGACTGTTCTGACCCCATACAGAACTGTTAATAAGGGGGCTAAGCACAAAGGGATAGACTACCAATATTAATAATTAGTTTTATTATTATTCCCCCAGAATGTCTTACACAGCAAAAACTGCTGTGTCCCTTTTTATGAAAATTACACTGATTGGGCCAAAGGTGGCGCTATAGCAATCGTCCAAAAACGCAAAATTTGAACAAGAAGAATATCCAAAAATATGACCAAAAATATGCTCCCATAGGCAGATTGCTGCATGGCATTCACCACTTATTCAAATAGTAGAGGTTGAAGCAGTCTGCATTTTGGTCACTTGCCATAACACTGTCATGTGTTTTATCAAAACATCATCAGTAACATTTAAATTGAGTTGATGTGTACGGCTTTTTCAGTGTTGTGTATGTCTCACAAGCAGTGCCTGTTTGTGAGATATAGGCCTATAGTGTTGGAAAAATAAGCCTTTGATTTTTTTGAATTTTAATATGCCTTTCTTCAGCAGTGGTTTGGGGAATTTCTAAATGTAACTTATAATAATTGAATACGGATGCTTCTCAGAATAACGAGATGGTCTAGTGCTCGTCAAATGTTGGTGTGCCTACCTGTCATGCTTTAATTAGGAATTTGATGTATCGTTTTATGTGTAGGTTGACAGCATCTGAAAACAGTATTATTCAGGCATTGGGCAAGCCTGGGCTCAGCTCTGTCAGGTTCTAATGCCATTGGAAACAATCAAGGCTTCCTTTCACAGTAGTTTCAGCTTACTTACTGGATAAATTGTCATGTTTTACTTAGTAACGTTGCAGAACATACATGGTACAAGTTTGTGTTGATTGCATGGAAAAGGGAATAATCTCATACAAAGTATATGGTAAGAACCTGGTAACACCATGGAAACAAACAACTTCCTGTCCAGTATTTAAAATGATGTACCATGACGCTAGAGGAAAACGGCTCCTGCAGAGGTTGTTACCAGGTATGTAATTCCATAGTTTCTAAGGTAAATGGAATAAACCCTTTCTAAATGGTTGTAGATATGAATAATAACTGTCAGAAAAAGTAATTTATTGGAAAGTACTATGCAAATTTCTAGATAGTACATCATTCAACTTGGGCTGTTACCAACATAAACCTTGGATAACTACAATTGTAACTTGAATTAATAGGTGTTTCTAAGAATTGGTTGCCTAATTTCCTAGGACGTACACAATAATATCTTGAGTTATTACCAACCTAAAACAGTTACAACTACACCAGTGACGTGCAGTCAGAGCCTCACCTGTCATCATAAAAAGAAAAAACTAATTATGATAAAATTAAAATAATATTATACATTGGTATTTGTTTACTGATTTGTGGTCTAAATGTAATTAATGTTAGATTCCAATAATTTCAATCATTTTTGTTATCAAAATAGCCGAATTTGCCTTTTTCCTGAGGGGAAATACGCCAGCTGAGGCAGCGACCAGTGCTGCCTCACCGCAATCCCTCACAAACTGGGTAGAGCGCATGCGCTCAACCCAGTTTGTTTTTTCATCAGTGTAATGTTTGTAGATACTTTTATTGTATCGCACTTTACTTAAACTAGTTAATGTATTTGATGTATGTGTATAAGCATATTTAGTCTTACTGCAAGACTAAATATGCTGATCTGTACACGCTGAACCGCGCTGAAAAAGCATGAAATTAGGCAGCCAGTACCTCTGCCTCACTGAAGGGGGCGTATGCGTGAGCCCACAATATTAACAGGATGCTTCCTTCTTTTAAGCAGTCAAGTGCACTACATCAGTTTGTTTATTTAAAAAAAAACATTTCTGACTGCAAACATGGAAGATAATGATTCAATAGCCAAGCTCAGAAATTTCTCAAAACTGGACTTTCAATCAAAAAAAGAGGTAATAAATGATGGAAGACCAATGCCGGAGCTTAACGGGTTGCTTCAAACAACGGGACAGAAAGTAACGTGGTCTTTTCAAACAGAGTGGTACTGCCGAAAAGACTGGCTGTGTGGCTGTGCTACGAGAAATCGCCTTTTCTACTATATAACAATTGGGTTCATATATTTGTAAATCTGACTCTGAAAAAGTCAGTGCCTCACCAGCCACGGACCTCACCACACGTCTCTGAACTACACGGTACTTAGTTGGGTTGATGTGTAATAGTGGAGGTTTTACTTAGTACAGTACATTATGAGTTTGCAAATGCTGATCATATACCATTTTCTTTGTCTGTGAATGTTGAGAAGCTACCCGCTTTGTCTACTGTGGCTAGTAGCATCAACACAGGGAGACTGGATTGGTCTAAGCTAACTGAAGAAGATGTCCAGAATTATTTAATTAAGACTGAAAGGTTGCTGGGAAACATTTCATTGCCTCAATATGCCATACAATGTTGTGATATTTACTGTAAAAATTCACAACATATTAATGACTTATGTGTTTTATATGATTTAATTATGAAATCACTTCATGCTGCCTGTAGGCCTTTTTATAAATTCCAGTGTGGGCTTCAGAATATCAAGCCCGGATGGAATGAGCATGTGGCAGGGCTTCATGCCGAAGCTAGGAGGGCATTTAAAGCCTGGATAGTGTCTGGTAGAGACAGACACGGACCTTTATTTGAACAGAAGAAACGTGCAAATGCACATTTTAAATATGCACTTCGATACATCAAAAGGAATGAGAACTCGCTGAGGTCTGAGTCTCTGGCATGTAAGTTACAATATAAAAACTATAATGATTTCTGGAAAGAGATTAGAGCCATGAACAGTAGTAAATTGCCCTTACCTACAGATATTGAGGGAGCCAGTGGATCAGATGCTATCTGTCAGATGTGGCGACAACACTATAGTGAGTTGTTTAACTGTCATGGGAGGAATAATTATGAGGTTGGATATGTTCATAATAATGAAAATGTGGTTATCAATTCAGAAGAGATACAATCTGCAGTATTGGGTTTAGATGACAACAAAGCTTGTGGTGCTGATAAAATAACTGCTGAGCATCTAAAATATGCTATCAGGAAACTTATTACTCTGCTTGCTATATGTATGACAGGATTCTTAGGCCATGGGTCTCTGCCTGATGCCATTTTACCAGTACTATTAGTGCCGGTTCTTAAGGACAAAGCTGGTAAAATTAACAGCATAGACAATTATAGGCCCATAGCTTTAGCCAGCATTGTTTCCGAAATCTTGGAGAAAATTCTCCTCAGCAGGTTGGAAAAGTATATTCTTACCACAGATAACCAATTCGGTTTTAAACGTAAACATGGTACTGATATGTGTATATTTGCCTTAAAGGAAATTTTAGACCGTTATAATAGCTTGAATTCCACTATCTTTACGTGTTTTATAGATGCTTCCAAGGCATTTGATCGTGTGAATCATCAGAACCTGTTCCTTAAGCTGCATCATAGATGTTGGTACGCTCATCAGTCTATGCAGGTGAAATGGGGGGATTCTGTGTCAGTACCTTTCTATGTTGGTAACGGTGTACGCCAAGGTGGAATCCTAGCTCCTTTTCTTTTTAATGTGTATATGGACGAATTGTCACAGCAGTTGAATGCATGCAATACAGGATGTGTGATTGGCAATAGTCTCATTAATCACCTTATGTATGCAGATGATTTAGTCATATTTTGCCCATATAGTGCTGGCTTACAACAACTTTTGAAGGTTTGTTCCCAAAACAGTGTGGAGTTTGATATTTGATATAATGCAAATAAAAGCAATATTATGATTGTCAGAGGCAAAGAAGACAGGAAATTGGTATTTCCTGATTTATTTTTATCTGGTACTGCTCTTAAAGTGTGTGATGATGTGAAGTATTTAGGCCACCATTTTGTTAATGATTTGTCAGATGATAAAGACATCAACAGACAATGCCGTAAGATGTATGGTCAAGCCAATATGCTTGCACGTAAATTTAACATGTGTTCAACTGCTGTAAAGGTCGCGCTACTTAGAGCATTCTGTACCCCGCTATATACTGCCCATTTGTGGCGTGCTTACAGAAAAACAAATATGAAAAAACTAAATGTGGCTTATAATGACGGAATGCGGATGCTTCTCAGAATAACGAGATGGTCTAGTGCTCGTCAAATGTTGGTGTGCCTACCTGTCATGCTTTAATTAGGAATTTGATGTATCGTTTTATGTGTAGGTTGACAGCATCTGAAAACAGTATTATTCAGGCATTGGGCAAGCCTGGGCTCAGCTCTGTCAGGTTCTCATCCACACTCTGGAGACATTGGAGGGCATGTTTGTATACTGCAAGTGTTGTATGCTGATCTCTTATTTTATGTGTTGTGTTATATTGTTGTTTTTGTATTGAGTCTATTTTAATACATTGTACTATGGATCTTCATGTGTCCTGAATAAAATCATATATATATATATATATATATATATATATATATATATATATATATATATATATATATATATATATATATATATATACACACACATCAGCTGTAATTTGAATTTACCTTCTGTATTTACCTTCTTATTACGTAATTAGCGGACTGTAAAAGGAAGGGTTACCCAGTCATGAAACCCTGCCCAGGTATGCATATCCTCATGGTGAACAAATCTGCCTCAAAAACCTATGACTTTGGTTGGATAGATTTTCCTCCATTTTGAATTGTGTTAAAAACACTAAATTTGGAGGGGATGTTAGATTTTTGACTTATATAAAAATCCCTTTGCACATACCATGGATGGACCAATGTCTTCCATCTGACTACAAGGGAAGTCTGTATACAAAAAATGAAAGCCCTCAGGAGCCATTCACT
Source organism: Melanogrammus aeglefinus (assembly GCA_900291075.1). Classification (NCBI taxonomy): domain Eukaryota; kingdom Metazoa; phylum Chordata; class Actinopteri; order Gadiformes; family Gadidae; genus Melanogrammus; species Melanogrammus aeglefinus. The sequence goes on along the minus strand of OLKM01002056.1, from coordinate 32,890 downwards.
TCTAAAAAGGTGAGTCTTAAAAAACTCGTAAAGACTTATGTCATGCTTATATTAACCTCAAGATTGACTCCTATGATCTTGAGTCCAATACAAAAGACACACATTCCCAATTATCAAAATGGTTGTGTCCTTTGACAAAATTGACCACAGATCCTAGAGGGATTATTTGATTTCAGCAGGACCAACTTGGTCTAAAGTGCTAACTACTCAAGTAAGGTGAAGTAGATTGTCAAAGAGCCTAAATTGGTCCAATCATATATACCGCCAAAAGGCAGGGTTCCCAAAACCTGTCTCCACTGTCTCAACCTCCTTATTCCAACTTCTCATAGGTGCAGTTGATATGTTCAATCAAGGTGAGTGAGGAACAGGCCTCACCTTATTTCCTTTCGGCCCTGGTGACCCCTGGGGCCCGATGGCACCCTGAATACCCTAAAGGAAAAAAGAAGCATGGTTTAATGCATGGGTCGATCAGTAGATTTGATACGAGTTGATAAAAGGATGAAGTATGATGTATCAATGCCTGAATGGGTGGATGGGTAGGTGAATGAGTCGATAGACAGATGGATGAGTGGATTGGTGTGTTGATGGAGGGATGATGTACGAGTAGGGGGATGATGGATGATTGGATGGAGGGATAGAGGAATAGTTGTGATGCATGGTTAGATGTCGTGGAATAACAATAATATAATTTATTGAAACCTTGTCTTTACAATGAGTAGTCAATTGAAAATGCATTTGTATACAATCTCCTTGGACCTAGAGAGGTCTTAGTTACTCTTTAATTGAAAGGTGTTACTAATTCTGTATTTGCATTGCCACTGTAGCCACGAAGTCGGATTCTGAGGCCATGCCAATCTACTGACTCATCTGTTTTGTTGATTCCTTTAACCGTCTTGCCGCCTTGCAGATGGGTCCACTCCCCCCAAAGTGTAATGCAAATTAACTTGGTCTCTCCCGTCATGGGAGTGGGTTATGGCCAATCCTTAACTCTCCACAATGGTCACTCCTTTTGTCTCGATGTTGTTACTGCCCATGATGTTAACGTTTTCCTATAACAATCATGAACACCCATTGTCTCATTGAATATTTGCACAGTCAATTACTGCCTGTATTACTGCCAATAAAATTAAATCAAATACTTTGCTGTCAAGACATTTCATAAGTTATTCTTCATCAATGGATAAAAAGCAACCATCTTTAATGGGCCAATTCTGGGTTAAATTTCCTGTGTGCCACTTAATTTTACTTACAGGGGACATATAGTGAAAACAGTTTTCCTGGGGTTTGGGCTGTTGTTTAGGGTCTCTGGTGCTCCCACACACATATTAACTTTGAAATAAGTCTACATGATTTTTTTAGTGAGATATGCATTTCTGAAGGTATCCCGCCTACAGTTACCAAACGAGCAAGTACGTTTCGGCGCCCCCTCCTACAAAGGAAGGGGGCACATTTTAATATTACCACCCACTTCCCCATCCCCCTCCAGAGTATAGATACGATTTTGTGGACCAGAGGACAAGCACTCGGCGGAGGTGTTTGAGCATTTCAGAAGCAGGGAGATTCCATACAAAAGTCTAATTTTTGAGTTTGATGTGACTGCCCGAAACTCTAGCGGCAGTCCGGCAGCTCCGGCGGGAGAGCTCGGCGGCAGTTCGGCAGCACAGCTCCGGGAGTACAATCCCTTTCTCTTCCATGTCGCGGTTCAAACTGGACTTCAGAGTCAAAGCCAAAGTTCCTTTCCCCCAGTTCTTCTCAACCATGGCAGAGATAACCCCACTATGAGTCTTTACTTGTTGTGGAAGTACCAGAGACTTCGGACACAGTCTTTATGATTCATAATATCATCCAAGGCGCACATAGCTTTTGGCCTTGATACTAGATATTATATTATGTAGATACCTATATGTTATTATTATTATTATTATTATTATTATATTATATTATATCATATAGAGCTCCGGGAGTCCGCAAACAGCAACAATCACTTCTCCATGCTTTGGTTCAGGCTGACGGCTCATTTGTATGCAATGGGCAGCAGCTAATTTGCATTAAAGCAGACACCAGAAACAGCACATTCTGAAGGGACTGAAACATAGGGGAATAGCGGTAGGCAAGATTTTTTTTTTTCCTAATAGCTATTTCCAGCAAAAAGCTTCAAAAATATGTTTTCTGGAACTGATATCCTAAATTTATTGTCCGGGAAACACCATAATATGTCTCCTTTAAAACATCCACAACAACATGTTTTCAGTCACATAATAGTTTTCCATACATTGCTTACCTTTGGTCCAGGGGGGCCATTTGGCCCTGGTATTCCAATATCCCCTGGAAAACCCTGAGGATTAAACATTGGAAGAGGGATAAGGAGAGAAAGGGAAGGAATTTTAAGATGACAAGACCCATAATAATAACTGAAGTGCTGAAGTTAAATTGGCACGTCAATTAATAATCTATTATAGCTACTATTTAGGCTGCCTGCCATGACATTAATTGTGTGAACCATCGACACAAAATGTTGAAAGATTTATGAAATAAACAGGTTTGTCATACGGACAAGATCTCTTTCTCATATGTATGCATATTTGGATGCATGGTTTCTCTAAATCTAGGAAGATAATACAGATTAGCATAGAGAAAGTCAGTATAAAGTGATCCCACTATGACCAAAGAATTCTGAAGGATTCCATGTCGCTGTTGTTATTTCTTCATAATTTATCCTTACACTTGCAAACATTTTATATACAATCCACAATATTGGTTAAGGGAGTATAGTGCACGTCTCAGCCTTTGAGTCTACCTGCATCTGGGACTGCTTGGCAATCTGGGATACCTTTCAAAACTGCTCAGTTGACCTTTTTAAATGTATACCTGCTATAAATCAGCCTCATCTTGTCGACAGTTACATGTGACTGAAAGTTGTACTCCAAAGCTCAAAGTAGGGGTGTCGACCGGTGGGATGTCGTAACCCAATGTCTCACCTTTGGTCCCGATGGCCCAGGTGGTCCCTGCAATCCGATCTCACCCAGTCTACCCTGTGGGAAACCGACAAACATCAAAACAAAACAAATCACCTAGTCAGATCTAGTTTCAGTCTTTTTTGTGCCCTTGCTCATGCTTTCTCTCTCTCTCTGGTTATCCAAGAGTCATCGAATCACTTTAGTGTTGTTTTTGTAAGGCGCCGAGAGCTGCGTACATAAACACAGTGTCAACTACATAAATCCTCATAATGATCATCAGTGTTTGGAGTAACAGCGTTTAAGTATAACGGCGTTCTTTTTTCGGTAACAGAGTAATCAAATGAATCACTTTTGTCATCGTTGCAACACCGTTATCGTTACTGATAATGTAAAGCGGTGCGTTACTACAATTTGGTTGAATGAAGAACGCGGTATCATACACACCAGCTGCCTGGAGAGAGCAGGGATGGGGATGATGACACCGTTGCAAATGTGATGATGATTGGCTGGTTGGGTGGATGCCCTGCTCACGCTGTCTCAATGCATGCGCTGACTACTAAACACACAAGACAGCGACAATGGCGACGAGCCAGGGAAATTCAAAGGTAGCGTTCTCTAACTGGAAGTACCGGCACTACTTCTCACTCATGGAAATTAAAGGCAAGAATGTGTATGTAACATGCACGCTTTTCCCAGGGAAAAAAACTGTATCCACGTCTGCCTCAACTAACTCAAATCAAATGAAGCACCTTACATCAACCCATGCGAATATGGCACTTGTTTGGTGCTGCAGCTGCTAACCCAACCCCAAGCCCAAATGCAGCTAGCGTGAGCTCCAGCGAAGGAGATGGAGACACTCTAAAAGACACAACGCTTGATTTTTCGGGTTAGCATCAGCAACAAGTGACCAAGGCCGAGCTGAACACACTGGTTGCAAGGTATGTTGTTGAAAACATGCTACCCCTGTCCGCTGTGGAGTCTAAGTCATTCAGAGCTATCCTTGCTAAAATACCAATATGAGGAGGACAGGGGGTTGCCCCATGCCAAAACACTTTTGCTAAATTCATAGACAGTGAATACGAAAAAATGAATATAGACCTCAAAAAGTCATTTGAGGAATTAAGAGTACATTTCAACTACAGCAGGCATCTGGGCTGCCCACAAGAAAAGTTACATGGGTGTGACAGCACATTGGATCAATCCAAATAACATGGAAAGAGAGAAAGCAGCTCTTGCCTGCAGACTGTTAAGGGGCATCTTACTCATGACGCCATTTCAGTTGAGCTTGAAAATATACACTCAACATATGGGATAACACCCAAAATCACAGCAACAGTGACTGATAATGGCCCTAATTTCGTTAAAGCATTTAAGAGGTACCAGCCACTTGAGGAGAGTGATTCTGAAGACGATGAAGATGAGGTGACATTTACAGACATTAATGATGCTCTACATGCAACTGATGGGGGGGGGGGGCAAAGTGATGTGATCACTTTGCCCCCCCACAAGATCACAACATCACACACACAAAACTTGATTTCATGCACAGATGTTAACAATTGGCTGCTGTCGCAACCTGCCACAAAGGCTGTTTACAAAACTGCCAAATGTACTGCCCTATGGAACAAGACTAGTCGATCAACTTTGGCTACTGAAACCGTTGATGAGTTGGTGTCCAAAAAGCTCCTTGTACCTTGTACAACACGATGGAATTCCTTCTATGATGCCCTGGCTTGAATCTGTGAAATATCCATGGTAGACCTTAACACCATCTCCTCCAAATTAGGACAGACAGCGATAACAGAAAGGGAACGCCCGTTTTTAATGGAGTACTGTACTGCGATGAAGCCCCTTACAGTTGTTTTGGATATACTTCAGGGAGAAGACAACTGTTTTCATGGTACACTCCTACTAGGGGAGTGTACCATGGTTCGGTACGGTATCCGCGGGTCATTCCGACATACCGCCACTCCGACATTGACGTCTAATTGTCGTAATGGCGGCACTTCCATTGATTGAAAACGTCCCACCACTCCGACAATTTTTGTTTCCATTGTCGGAATGGCGGTACTTTCCTTTTTTGGAAACGTTCCGCCATTCCGACATAAGGTCATTAAATGTGTAGGTTAATAATGATCACCACCTCCCTGCCTCCATCTCTCTCCTCTAACAGCACTTTGACTCTGGTCAACGCCCTTGTTACATTCATCTCGATTATAAAATGCATTATTATTATTATTATTATTACTATTATTATTATTATTATTATTATTATTATTATTATTGGCGCTGTTCTACTTCATTTGCAGCTGTGGTCGAGAGAGCTAGAGAGTTAATGGAGAGAGGGACCGCTCCGCCGGTGAATCAAATCAATGATGTTGTTTTTTATTGTATCACAGTGGTTACAGTACGTTCAACAGAATCAGTGGTTCTCATGGGGGTCCTGGACCCCTGCATATTTTTGATTTCTCCTGTAGCCTTGGCCGGGTCTGGCTCCAAGTTTAATTATAGACAATTTGATCTGCAGACGCACAGTGGCATGCGTAAAACACATATTTTGACTACTTCGTGCTGTTGCTATTTTTTTTAAAGTTACCTTTCGTTTCCTTTTGATTTTTGTGCGTATTATGGAGCCGTCCTGGTCCATATTTGTAAACCTTGTGTGCGTAATGCGTAAAAGTGCATTAGTGGGACCGAGGGTTTAACACGCGTCAACGCACGCACGCACGCACGCACGCACGCACGCACGCACGCACGCACGCACGCACGCACGCACGCACGCACGCACGCACGCACGCACGCACGCACGCACGCACGCACGCACACACACACACACACACACACACACACACACACACACACACACACACACACACACACACACACACACACACACACACACACACACACACACACACACACACGCACGGACAGTGCGCTCGCGCACCCACACACACACTCATTCCCACTCGGACTTAATGGACAGCGGGGGGGGGGGGGGGGGGGGGGGGGGGCTTTCGGGTTCTGTTGATCTGTGTGTAATTGTTTATTATATGCCGCCTGTGATGGGCGTGTTTTGAGTTCAGTGAAATACAGAGACTCAGACTAAGTAGCGACTTTTGATTATTGCTTCCCTGGACGCACCAGTAGCGCGAGCCTAGGTCCGCCTGCAGCAGGACTGCGTTGTGCCAGTTCCTCTTATATCCTTATTGTAAGGGAAATTGTTACAAACTGACATCGGAGTGTGTGATTGTAAATGGCGAGACTTTGTGTTTGTGTTTATTTATTAAGCTTCCACTGACTGTATCGCATCCGTACACATGTCTTAAAACATGAAAAAAAAGAAAGAAAAAAAAGCCTTGTCGGAATGGCGGGACGAAACTGTCGGAATGGCAGGACGTTTGCATGTCGGAATGGTGGTATGTCTGAATGGTGACATGTCTGAATAGTAGAATGTCGGAATGGCGATATGTCGGAGTGGCAGCATGTCGGAGTGGCAGCATGTAACCGTTCGGTACGTACCTCGGTTTTGAAGTCACGGTACGGTACAGGACGGTTCGGTTCATAGTTAGAAAAAACGGATTGCTTGACTGAACTAACATAAGTTTAATTAGTAACGAATTAAACACAGTTTTAGCTGTCAGTATGAAACATACTGAAAAAAATATTCCTGCAGATCTCTAAAGCTCTGAAGTTCTCATAAATATAAATATCAATCATTAAATAAAAGTGCAACTGCAGCCTTAACTTAAATTACAGCTTATGTATTTTATAAAAAAGATACCCTTTCACTAGGGACACTGGTAGCAGGTACTGCAACTGCTTACCTTCATCATATGTTTAGAACCTGTGTTCTCAACAACGGAGAATGGCCGTAGGTCAGAGGCAATGAAAACACCATTAGACCTGGTGATGGCATTTGCCCGTTCTGAATTCCCAGACAGGGGTAGGGGTTGATTAAATAGTGTAGTGAGCTGGGTTTGAACAACTTTTTTAATTTTCGCAGCGGTGACAGTAACACCTGGATGGTGCCTTTTTACATGCGTGTGCATGTTCGATGTGTTTCATTTGCATAGGAGATCGCTGTTGAACAATGTCTAAACACAGCTTTCAACGTGTCTACTCGTCTTTCCCCATTGTGATAATTAACCTGGAATCCCAAGTTCTCCCACACTTGGGATTTAAATGACAGGGGGGCATCTTCAAGCTCCGGTTTTCTGTTGTCTCTCGCCATGCAGTTCGTTCAGTTCGCTAGTAGCCATCAATCCACACACAGTCGCATCGCGCTCTGCTACTGCTACATAGCGGTGGCCGCGCACGTGCGAGCCGAGCCTAATAACGCTAAACGGTCCGGGGGGAACTCCGACTTCAAGTTTTAAGTTCCGCACCGCAAAAAAAGCCTTTACATTCGCCGTATTAACGCTATGTACGTTGTACGCCACATTTACGTACCGCGGTAGACCTCTGTAACCGCACCGAAGTGCCTGTACCGTGACGGTTCGGTTCAAATACGTGTACCGTTACACCCCTAACTCCTACCAACGATGGAGACATTAATGCTGAAGACAGAAGCCCTTAAAAGTGGCCTGCAAATACTGAGGGACCTTCCTGGTCACTAATAAATGCTACTAATTATAGTAATTATAATCATAATAAAACTTATTTGTGTGGATACATACATTTAATGTGATTATTTGTATAATTTCATCAAAACCAGATTTGCTGATGTTCTGGGAAATGAAGAGGCTATACTTGCTGTCGTAACTCTTCCAAAAGTCAAACTTCACTGGCTGCAGTCACAGGATTTCAAGGATAAGGCTAAGGCAAGTTTGCTTGCAGAGTGCTGTAAAATTGTCCTCCAAGAACAACAGCCAGGTACCAGCACATCTTCACATCACACAGATTCAGCCAAAGAGAGTGATTTATTTGCTTTTGAGGACACTTCCTCTTAAGCAGAAAACCAGGTGACAGGCTATATTAGATCTTCAGCACAAAATTTCAACTCTCTGTGTGGATTTTCTCATCAAGAAAATTTCCCTACGTTACAATGCTGATACTCCATCTAGTACACCTGTTGAGAGACTGTTTAGCCTGGGCAAACTTGGTTTCTCTTCGAAGAGGAACAGACTGTCAGACAAAAGATTTGAAAAGCTTCTCCTCCTACGTTGCAAACAACTGGTTTAATCGTTAGATGAGGAGTATTCTAGTATAGATAGATTAATGCATTGTTCATTTTCACTGAGAACGAACAACATGTTAAGCTACATTGAGAGTTGGATAGTGCTGTTTATTGTGCAATAATATACAGGTACAGAGATTTGCACTACTTAATGGCCAGATCTTCCTTTGTTTCTTTTTACCCAAGTTTACATTTGTGTGTCTTAGTTTTGCACTTGATTGCAAAGTGTGAATAGCTGAATATTATACATTTTTAACATTTCATTTTGTTACTGTACTGAATCTTTAAGAGTTGGATAGTGCAATGGTATACAGGTACAGAGAATGGCACTACTTAATGGCTAGATTTTCCTTTGTTTCTTTTCCCCAAGTTTACATTTGTGTGTCTCAATTTTGCACTTGAATTTTATTTTCAATATTTATTTTCTATATGTTTTTATTCCTATGCATCATATGGCAGGCTGTAATCTATTGAGTTCAAATAAATACCAAATGTTCTAAAATACTGTATATAGTGTTTTTATTCTTCAATCAGTTAATATAAACAAGATGTTATAGAACAGCGTTATAGAACATAAAAATAATGCCACAGTTACTTTGCTGAGTAACTAATTACATTAACAATGTGGTAACTGAGTAACTAACTCAATTACTTTTTGGGAGAAGCAATTTGTAACTGTAACTAATTACTTTTTAAAAGTAACTTGATCAACACTGATGATCATTGCGGTCATGTTGCATTACTTCAGTGTGTTTGCTTGGCAGTGCCAGGTGCCATGGTTTGCCTCCAAATTGTATGCATGGCTGATGTGAGGACTAACCAGTAACCAAACCCTTCGGGGCAATTGCTCTGTGGCCAGCTTAGCCACTTTTTTAGAGTTTAACACGGCTTTAAACTCAAGAAGTCACGGGACGTCTTAAGCTCAATTGCTGTGTCATATGTAGGGTTTAAACTACAGCTGCATTTTACCTTGATCTCAATTACTTTGTCTTCAGAGAAATTCACATCAGACACTAGAGGGCGTATTTTGTCTGTGTTACGACCTGATTCCACTGGACACGTTACGGCCGCGTTACGGCTGCGGCATGTCTTGGCCGGGGTCACCGCAGCACATAGGTTCCACTCTAATCAATGAGACCATTTCCACCGGTACCAGCTGCGGAACGTCTCAGCAGCGTCCCCAGGAGCGGCTCGCCGTGCCGCAACGCTATCGTTCCGTAGCATTTCTATTTTTGACGCAAGCTGTTGCTGAACCGCATTAATTTCAACAGAGCAGATCGAGCCGGGCATGAAGTGAAAAAGTAAAAGCCATAGAGCATCCAGTGAATTTTCAAAATAAAACAGAATACTCAGCTCCTGTAGCCTATCACAACTTCACATCAACATTATGACGTCATGACCGGTGGCACCAGGTCAGCAGTTAATCAATCAAAAGGTCTCAGAGGGTCGGCAACATGGACGACGAGAGACTCATTGTCGAAGTTCAGCAACATGAAGTCATTTATGTACCAAATCATCCTTTTTATAAGGACAATGGCCGGAAGGACAAAGCATGGCATTTAATTGCAGTAGTTTTGGGAGTGGGAGGTGAGTACATTAGGTTTAGGATTATCGCGTGATCTCGTGATCTCGCGTGAATACGGCTGGCTCAGAAGGCAGCGCTGCCGTAACGCGCTCGGTGGAAATGCACGCAGGGCAGTAGGGCAAGCCTATGGCAAGCCAATCCCGCCAGAAAACGCCATCATTAAGTCACGTATCACCTTCATTAGGCCGTAAAAAACACTGTAAAATGTAGAAAAAATATGGCAAGCCAACCCCGCCAGAAAACGCCATCATTTAGTCACGTATCACCTTTATTAGGCCGTAAAAAACGCTGTAAAATGTTGAAAAACAGCAAATTTTACGCCGTTATGCACACAAATGCACCGCTTTTTACATCGCAATGGAGCCTTTCAAGAGCGCGCATAAAAAACACAGTTTTGAGCGTTTGTGCACATCACAACGTGTGTGAAATACGGCGTCTCGCTAGTATGCTAATAATCTCTGCCCTTCTTTTCTCTCAGCCAATGCATTTGAAGTGTTTGCACCCAAATCTATTGTCAAATTTGTGCTTTTGTCAGATGGTCCCGCTTTTACAATCGGAATGCTTTTTAGTCAGCATGCCAGACCTCCTGTGCTATAAGTTCCAAATTCAGTGCCAAATCATTTCAGCACACATATCTCCTTTGTGACCAAGTTCATATAATATCTCTATAATATCTGCATATTTATTTATAGTGCCTATTGCTGTTGTTTGTGTTTGATCCAATAGATGGATTTGATCCGACAACCTCTTGCCTACAGAGCAAGCGTCTCTATCGATTAAGCCACGGTGACCACAATGTTGTAACTGGATTTATTAATATATATATATCTATATGACGCTGCAACTAACAACATGAGAGGAGAAATCCTCAAAGCAGATCTGTGCTCAACTGATTTGGTCTGCTTGTTTTGTTCAGCGATTGTGCCAAACACTTCAAATGCATTGAAGGTGATACGTGACTAAATTATGGCGTTTTCTGGCGGGGTTGGCTTGCCATACAAGCCAACAAGCCAACCCCTGACTAAAAAGCATTGCGATTGTAAAAGCGTGACCGTCTGACGAAAGCACGAATCTGACAATAGATGGATTCGATCAGACAACCCCCTCCGCAAGCATCTCTATCGATTGGGCCACGGTGACCACAATGCTATGGATTTACTAATATATATCTATATGACGCTGCAACTAACAACAAATGAGAGGAGAAATCCTCAAAGCAGATCTGTGCTGAACTGATTTGGTCTGCTTTTCTTGTTCAGCGATTGGGCGCAAACACTTCAAATGCATTGGCTGAGAGAAAAGAAGGGCGGAGATTATTAGCATGTGATTTTTCCGCGCGCTCTTGAAAGGCTCCATTGCAGCGTAAAAAGCGGCGCATTTTTGCGCATTACGTTTTTCTACATTTTATGGCGTTTTTTACGGACTAATGAAGGTAAGACGTGACTAAATGATGCCGTTTTCTGGCGGGGTTGGCTTGCAATAGGGCAGAAGTCGCAGCCTTTCCGCGGCCCAGCCGTGCCGCAGCCGTAATGCGTCCGGTGAAATCCCGGTGTAACGCGTCCGGTGGAATTCCGGTGTAAACCAGTTTGCAAGATGAAACAAGGCTCCATCAAAACCGATACACACACACACTGAATTAGTTTTATGAATTATTATTAATAGGTATGTATACTTATTACACCAGATAGGACTTCAGTACAATACAGGCTACAATGTAGTTTTAAACTCGAAATCTGACAGAGCAATTAGCCCAGCATGTTTCGCCTTCAATGAAGTTTGTTTACACTTGGATACTGCCAGATTGAGGATGTATGTTCATATTCACAGTGCTATTTTTCCTTACGATGGGCGTTTTGAATGTGCCTACATTTGTTTGGGTTTACAGGCTAAAATCAAATAGTTTGCAGTGTGTTTAATTGTTTTGCTTGTGTGGCATTCCTCCGCTGCCACGCCCCCTATTCGGGACAGTCGAGGCCGGTATATACCGCCGGTGGCCAACAGCCGGCGACAAAACCCGGCCTCCCGAGAGCCGTAATGGGCCAAACAAGGAACACCTGGGGAAAAGGCACCCAGGTGTTAAAAGGAGGCCACCGACCGACAGAAGGAGGCCAGTCGAGTGGAAGAGAGGACAACGCCGAGGAACTAGCCTCCATGGAGTGAGCCGCACGGCGGACACGTGGACCATGTTTTGAGCGATACCCTTTTTGATGTACAGAGTGTGTTTCTGTGAACTCGTACCTTGGACTGCCTAGCGAATGAAATAAAGCGCCGTTTGAGGCTTTGGACCCTCCTTTCCCGCCTAGTATCTGCTTTAAGCCTCCTCTACCGTACCGAGTTCCCACATGTGGTGGAGAATGCAGGCAACTCGGTCCACGCACGGCTCACGGTAAGGACCCCCGTGGGTTTTTTTTTGGTGCGGTTCCTCCGTTCGCGGAGGTGATTACCTGCGGACGTCGATGCAGAACCCCGGAGCAACCGCAGGACCAGCCGGCCCGAGAGAATCAGACCACAGACTGGACCTGTTAACAGAGGCGGTGCTCCGCCTGACCCAGCAGGCCACCCAGGCCCCACCAACCACCGCCCCCACGAGTCGACTCACCAAACTGGGTTCCCGACGACGATGTGGAGGCCTATCTAGAGACATTTGAGCGGGTGGCAATCCAAGAGGGGTGGCCAGAGGCCCAGTGGGCCTATATCGTAACCCCGTTCTTAACCGGTCCCGCCCAGCAAGCGAGTCAGGACCTCAGCCCCGGGGACGCGGGACGATACCCTGCACTCAAGGCGGCCATTTTGGCCTACTACGGACATAGCCTTGCGGCGAAGGCCCTCAAGTTCCGCGAGTGGACGTTCGACGTCCGAGGACCCGTCCGGACCCAGGTAACCCACCAATGTCGGCTAGCCCGGAGGTGGATGGTCGAAGGAGAGGGACCCAGCCCCGTGGATCGGGTCGTGGTGGACAACACCTTGCGACAGCTGCCTCCCGACGCCCGGAGGGTGCTGGCCCACCATCATCCAGAGACCGTGGACGACCTCGTTCGCCAGCTGGAGAACTGGCAGGTGGCACAACGGCTGGCGTCGGACCCGAGACCCACTTCCCGGTCCGTCCGGAGAGGGACTCCGACCCCGCTGCCGAGGACCGGACCGTCCCCCTCGCCCAGAGAATGAGGGGAACCCGAGATCCGGTCCTGCCACCACTGCGGACAACGGGGACACCTAGCCCGGGACTGTCCCGACCGACAGGACGTCCCCATGCCCTCAGCTTGCACCACCCCGAGAGACCACCCCGCCTGCATGCTGGCCACCTGCTGGGCCCAAGGGGCCCAGGGCTCCCTCACCGTCCCCATCAAGGTGATGCACCAGGACACTCATGCACTACTGGACACAGGGAGTGCCGTGACCCTGGTGAGGGCCGACCTAGCCGGGGGTAGACCGGGAACCCCGATGCAGGTTTCCTGTGTCCACGGGGACACTCAGACTTATGAAACCTGTCACGTGGTTGTACGCACGCCACAGGGGTCTTCGTAGCTCGGGCCGGTATAGTACCGACCTTCCCGGTACGGTATAGTACCGACCCTCCCGGTACCGTTCCTGATCGGCCGGGACTGCCCCATCTTCGCTCGATTCTGGAGCCCAGCGAGGGGGAACCGAGGTGGACGGAAGCTGCACCGCCCGGCCGGACGAAGCGGGCGACCGGACCAGCGAGAGGCATGGCGACCGACGACCCGAGGGACCACCGCCGACGACAGACCAGCCCTGGGAGCGACCCGCCGAACGACCACCAGACGGACCGAGTCGGGCGACGAGCCGGACTCCGGAGGAGAGGGTCCGTCAGCGCCGGGAAGCCCGGCCCGATCCACCGGGGACCTGATTCGATCGGGACCGGGAGACGGAACCGGGCCCAGTTCCGGCACCGTCACCGCGAGGGGGAACACTCCCGCTGAGCCTGAGAGCTCCCCCCTAACTGAGCTGTCAGACTTCGCCCAGGCTGGAGGGGAGAACTCGGCCCGGCTGGGTCAGTTCGCCACGGCCCAGCACCGGGACGATGCCCTGCGGCATGCGTGGGGACATGTGGTCACCCACGACGGTCAGGAGAGGGACTCAGTGAGTCACCTGACCTACCCCCACTTTTGTACACAGCGAGGGCTGCTGTATAGGGTCGACGAACGCAAGGGGGAGGTTATACGTCAACTGGTCGTCCCGCGACCATACATTAGCAAGGTTCTATTCATGGCCCACACACATTTGCTCGGTGCACATCTGGGCATGGAAAAAACGCGAGAGTGAGAGTGGCGCGGTTTTATTGGCCTGGGGTACGTAAGGATGTAGCGAGTTACTGCCAGGAGTTTGCCGAATGCCAACGCGTAGCGCCGCGGGCGGTGGAGCGAAGCCCGCTCATTCCGATGCCCATTATAGACTCCCTTTGAGAGAATCGCGTTGGACATTGTAGGTCACCCACCCAGGACGAGTTGGGGACATCGTTACCTGATCGTCATCCTCGACCATGCGACCCGATACCCCGAGGCCCTTCCCCTGCGCGCGGCGACCAGCAAGGTGGTGGCCCGAGAGCTAATGCTCTTATTCAGCCGGGTAGGACTCCCAAAGGAGATCCTCACCGACCAAGGCTCGTGCTTCATGTCTCGCGTAGTCAAAGAGTTGTTGAAACTATTACAGGTCACCCAACTCAGGACCTCGGTATACCACCCGCAGACGGACGGGTTAGTAGAACGTTTTAACCAAACGCTTAAACAGATGCTTAAAAAGAGCATCGAGGCGGACGGGAAGAATTGGGACCAGCTACTTCCCCACGTCCTCTTCGCAATCCGCGAGGTGCCCCAGGCTTCCACGGGGTTCTCTCCCTTTGAACTCCTTTATGGGAGGAGGCCCCGTGGAATATTGGACCTGGCGAGGGAGGCGTGGGAGAGTCACCCCTCTCCACATAGGACCACTATCGAGCATGTGGAGCTCTTCAGGGACCGAATGGCCAAAGTGTGGCCCATAGTCCGGGACCACCTCTCCGGCGCTCAACAGGCCCAAGCACGAGTATATAATAAGGGGGCTCGCGTACAGACCTTCCGACCGGGCGATCAGGTCCTAGTACTGGTACCGACCAGTGAGTGTAAGTTTCTTGCGAAATGGCAGGGCCCGTATGAGGTGGTAGAGGCCGTAGGACCGGTCAATTATAAGGTGAGACAACCAGGGAGACGCAAGCCCACCCAGCTCTATCTGTAAACCTGTTAAAACAATGGAGGGGTAGCGGCGACCCTCCACTATGGGCACCCCTGGCCTTGATGGCACGACCCACAATCCCTGACGTCCCGATGGGGACCGACCTTAGCCCCGCCCAGAGACAGGAACTAGATGAGTTGGTGCTACAGAACCGGGACGTGTTCTCAGACACACCGGGACGGACCATGGTAACCTCCCACGAGATCCGGACCACGCCGGGGGTGACGGTCCGGATCCCACCCTACCGGGTGCCTGAGTCCAGACACAACGCCATCCGGGCTGAGGTAGAGCGGATGTTGAAACTTGGGGTAATCGAGGAGTCTCGTAGCGCGTGGGCTAGCCCTATTGTGCTGGTGCCCAAACCGGACGGAACCCATGGGTTCTGTAACGATTTCCGCCGACTAAATGAAGTGTCTGACTTTGAATCCCACCCCATGCCTAGAGTGGACGCTGGACCTGACCAAGGGGTACTGGCAGGTCCCCCTAACTCCATCATCCCGGGAGAAGACGTCCTTTGCGACACCAGGGGGCCTGTTCCAGTACACCGTCCTGCCCTTTGGTGTCCACGCGGCCCCCGCTACATTCCAGCGAATGATGGACCAGGTCCTAATGCCGCACTGCAGCTACGCAGCAGCCTACATTGACGACATCATCGTCTACAGTGCCAGCTGGGACGAACACGTCAGACACGTGAGAGCCGTGCTCAACGGCCTACGAGCAGCTGGGCTTACCGCCAACCAGGCGAAGTGCAGGTTGGGGCGGGTGGAGACGGCCTATCTGGGATACCGGGTGGGGAGGGGGAACGTGCGGCCCCAGGAGGACAAGGTGGCAGCTATCTGGGAGTGGCCTCAACCGCAGACCAAAAAGCAGGTGAGATCGTTCTTGGGGCTGGTGGGGTATTACCAACGCTTTATCCCGGGATATGCCACCCTAGCCTGCCCCTTGAACGACCTCACCCGGAAGGCCCTCTCGGATAGAGTCCAGTGGACCGAGGCTGCGAGGAGGACCTTCGAGGACCTACGGGGGAGCCCTGTGTAAGAAGCCGCTGCTGGTCACCCCGGATTTTAACCTCCCTTTCACCCTCCACACAGACGCGTCTGACGGGGGACTAGGAGGTTTCCTGTCCCAGATCCGGAATGGGGAGGAGCATCCGGTGACCTACCTCAGCCGGAAACTCCTCCCCCACGAGCGGAACTACAGCACGGTAGAGAAGGAGGCGTTGGCCATCAAGTTGTACCTTGGACTGCCTAGCAAATGAAATAAACCGCCGTTTGAGGCTTTGGACCCTCCTTTCCCGCCTGGTATCTGCTTTAAGCCTCCTCTACCGTACCGAGTTCCCACACTTGGTATAGAGCTAACACACACCTAACACACTAACTCACACCCAAAAACACAAATGCACACACACAAAGACATAAGCAAGCAATATTTAAACACATACACACACACTTATGTTTCATAATTCACCAACTCCACACACACAAAGGAATAGCACACACATACACGCGTCTACGACATCAACCCACATATGTGCAGGGCATCAACACAGCTGTGTGCATACTAAAACACAGATGACACTCTTTGCCTCAGACCTACCGTCAGTCCTGTATTCCCTCGTTGACCAGCAGGGCCAGGTAGACCAGCAGACCCCTAAGTCACACAGGCCAGTCAGTACAGTGCGGAAACATGGTCGAAACATGCAGTCGGTACAGTCCTACACGCATTCAGTTAAGTCCTGAATAAATCAATCCACTTGTTGGACACTTTTGTCATTTGGTATACTGGAGTATTCTGGCCCAATAATATGAATGGTGGTGGTGTAAGAATGAACAAACAGGTAGAGAGGCTATGTTTCAGTAAGAATGTGCATGGCAATACCTTGTCACCGTGGTAACCAATCTCTCCTGGCTGGCCCTGTTGTCCCACTTCAACCTGTGTTGCAAAGGATCACACAGAATTATAACACAATGCTATAGTGCCACAGTTATCACAATAAAAACACTACCCACACATACTTTAGCACATGCATACATTCATAAGGACTCTAAAGGGAAGAACTAGGGCAAAGGGGGTTGGTTACTCTGAAGAAAAAGGAAACGCTTAAACTACTTATTAACGGTTAGGCAAAACTATTTCAGAAATTCAATACATGCAAGTGTCAGTTCTGATTGATAACAGGAAAGGACAACAAAAGTAATGAAAATGGGTTAAAAGCATTTGCAATCACTTCTATGCACAAACATTGGCCATGCCAATTAATCAAAAATGAAAATTACAGTATATAAATGGAATTAGAACTCAAAACTACAAGCAGTAGTGGCAGCAGCAGTAGTATTAGTATAGTAGTTGTAGTAAAAGCAGTAGTAGTACTGTTGATGGTAGTGGTAGAAGTGGTAGTATTAGTAGTAGCGGCACTGGTAAAAGTATCACACTATACACATATACACTACAATAATATAAATATTTGGATCACCTTATCACCTTTCAATCCAGCCAGGCCAGCTTGCCCTATCGGGCCCTGGAACGGAGGGAGGGGAGAGAACAAGAGGGGATCAATTACAGAGTAATTACAGAGCAATTACTGAGCGCTTGAAAAGGCGAGAGAGACAGAGATAGACAGACTAAGTAAGTCAGACAGACTAAGAGGTCAGACAGACAGCCAGACAGACTAAGAGGTCAGACAGACAGACAGAGGTTTGCCTACCTGAGGTCCCACCATGCCAGAAAATCCAGGTTGTCCCTCAGGCCCTGGGTCCCCCTGTGAAGAAAGGATTGGGATCAGGTAGGATTCTGACCAACAAATAAACGACACACAAACAAACAAAATCACAAGATCCCATCTCCATAGTTTTAAACAGAATAAAAGTCACCACAGTTTCACTGCATCTAATCAAACATGGCCTCATCCGCTCAGAGACAGGATTTTAGTATGATAATCTCAATTCCGCACGCGCTGTATTCCTCACTGATACAACCTCAAGCGGACCTCAGAACTGCTGACACAACTGCTCTGGATCCTCGGCCTAGCTGTTCTCGCCGATGCCTGCATTCCCTCTAATGACGTATGCATCGTGACTTTGCCTGGAGCTAAGTGGATAGTGTAACATGCTTTTGCAGCGGTGACGGTTGATCTGAGGCTGACTTCATTGAATGTACTTCGAAGTATAGGTGATGATGATGATTATGATGACATGAGAGTGGTCATGGGCGTCAGTTTTGTTTGAAATGTGCTGTGGAAAGAGACGCATTCGGAAGTGCATTTTCAGAAGTGCATTTTCAGAAGTGCTGGGTACAATGAGGATGCCATCTTTTTTTCTGTCTGTAGTCCAGGTAATTAAAGGTTCTGAAAGACGGCATACCCATGTAGCTAATTACTAAGGAATAAAATGTATACCAAATCTGTCTGGCATGTTTTATGAAGAAAACGTTTCCAAAAAGCAACATATGACACACTATGTTTTCTGCTCCATGTATCCAATGTTGACAACGCGACATGACATGGCTAAGCTACCCACATAAACAAGAGGAGCTAGGAAAGAAAATTAACTGCGTTTTTAAGTTCAGAAGGGGCAAACGTGTGGCTAAACACAACACAAAAAAATTTGTCAAGATTGAAAAAGAAAAAAATATTTGTTGCACAGCTGAACGCTGTATCACATCATGAGCTGGCTGTTCTCAATTCACAACACGCATTCCAATACAATCTAGCCTACATCAGGTATTCTGACCAAAATTTATGCACTCCCCCCCACAATTATTCCAGAATTCAAGCATAGCAAGAATGACCAAAAGTCACTTTGTGTCAACAAGAGACTGACTCCACCGACTATCAAAACATAGTCAAAACAGCCGACCACTTGAGTGAAAAAAAACACAAAAGTCCTCACCACAGCACCAGCAAATCTTAAGCATAAATATTGCATCTTATCTTTATTTATGTGGCAGTGGTCTGCAGATGCAACCCGTGGTCTAGCCTACCACATCCATTTATTTCAACAGGTCATCGTTCTGATACTGTCCATGGTACTAGCAACCTGCTCTGGTGCTTTTTACCTATGTATTCGGGCTAAAATTACTTGATTGATTATGCTCCTAAGTGAAACCAATGTCTTCACAACTTCCGCAGACAATATCACTAGTGTTAGCGCTACTTTAGCTCAACGTTGAAGGTCTCACCATCGCCAAAACCAACATCCTCGAACAAACAGCCAACATAAATGTGACGGTGATTCTACTGCAGGGGACCCATGCTGTAAACAAGAACCTCCTGAATGTCCCTGGGTATACCCAGGATGGTAACATTGCCAATAAACACCATGGCATGGCTACGTCTGGTCAGTTATAGGAATGTCAGAAAGTGTATGACGAATAAGGAAGGTGCAAGACATTACCATCAACATCTACAAGCCACCTCCTAGCAGACTGATATCATCGTCGCTGCCATATATCCCAGTCCATGACTTGTACGCTGGAGTCTTCAATAGCCATCATAAAGAATGGGGCTACAGTACCTCCAGCGCAGATGGTGACTTCCTGGTAGACTGGGCCTCTACTGCTTAGGCACCACTCCAGATCTGGAGAGAAACCATTTGCAAAATGGCACCAGCCACTCCCTGTCAGACACATCCTGGACAAGTATCCCCGGTCACAGAATCGACCGTATCCCATCACCATTCCATCGCTGTTCCAACCAGTGCAAAGCAGGGATGCCAAGAGATGGAACTTCCGCAAGGCAGGCTTTACGGCACTAGTGAACAAGGCAGCTGCTGGTCGGACATACCCGTACCACAACACCCTAAATGATGCCTATGACTCGTACTGCAGGAGACTGCTGGCTGCCGCCAAAAAGAACATCCAACGCAGTAAACGCAAAGCCTACGTTCCATGCTGGGATGACCAATGTTAAGACCTATTTCACACCCATGCAGAAGCACAAGTCAGCGTAGACGGGGACAAAGCAGCTAGTAGCCAGAGTAGCCTCCAGGTTGGCAACAAGAAATGGAGGCAACGATGGACAGAGAATGTGGAATCAATCAACTTCACACACACGGCAGCCGCCGGGCGTGGCAGACCATGAACATTCCTCACTGAAGAAGCAGACTGGAAGGTCAACAACCCAAGCAGAGTGCCCCATCATCGCACACTCAATTGTGTCACTCTTGATAAGTAATGGCCGCTTCCCTAATGCAGACAAGGACTTCGCAAGAACAACATTAGCGAGAGTCTACGAGCTGTTAAGGGCCCTAGGATGCAATTCCAACCCATTCAGTGATTTCACAACATCAGAAATCAAACAGGCCATCGAACGTCTGAAGAACGGTAAGGCACCAGACAGCATCCACCCGGAGTACATTAAACACAAGGCAAGAAGGCAACCAACTGGCTGCGCTCCTTCCTATCTACATGTCTCCAACCTTCAGAGCTGCAAAATATCCGGCGCATGCCAAGTTGATCACCCTGCCGAAGCCAAACAAGCCAAGCGATGACCCCAAGGGATACCGGCCAATCTTATTGCTCTGCGTTCCATTCAAGCCAGTGATCGACCCCCAGCTGCCCAAAGAACAAGCTGGCTTTCGAAGTAGGTAAACAACAGACCAGGTGACCCTTCTTTGCCAAGACATATAGGACAGCTTACAGACAGGAGAGACGGCAGGCACCGTTTTCCAGGACCTCACAGCCGCATATGACACTGTTTGGCTGCGCGGATAACATATGAAGCTTCTGGAAACCTTCACAGACAAGCACATTGTGAGCCTTATAATGGAGATGCTGAGTAACCGCAGCTTTCAGCTACAAATCAGCAACGGCCAAAGCAGTAGCGTGAGAAAGCTGAAGAAGTTTCCCACAAGGCTCAGTGCAACTATTCTGTTCAACATCTACATCCACGACCTACCTGCTACACAATTGAGGAAGTGAGACTCTACAGATGACCTGGCCATCCTGAGAAGCCGTCCTGGGAATCACTAGAGGAGGGCCTCTCTGAAGACCTGAACATCATGTCTTCATACCTGAAGAACCGGCGCCTCAGGCTTAGTGGTGACAAGCACTGTTGGGGAGTAACGGAATACATGTACCGGCATTACGTATTCAGAATACAAATTATAGCTAACTGTATTCTGTTAGTTACAATTTAAATTTTATAGGCAACAGCTATGCACTTAGCTCAGTGAAAAAAATGTTAGATGTAATAGCAAATATCTTTTGCATGAACATACCCTTATAGTCTTTGTTCCACTACAGCAAATTATATAAAATAGTGCACTTTCAGGGAGACTTGGGCCTAACACATTCAGCCAGTTTGAACAGAAGAACACACCAGAATAGGCCTGTTTAGTAAGCAGGATTTGATGCCGCATTCCTACACTTATAAATGCAATTCAATGTGGAAGTAATCCAAGTATTCAGAATACAATACTCAGATTGAGTGATGAAACGGAATACTTTATATATTACATTTTTGGGCATGTATTCTGTATTCTGTCACTGGATACATTTTAAAAGTAACCTTCCCAACACTGGTGACAAGACCGTATCATCAATGTTCAACCTCTATAACAAAGAAGCGTCCCGCGAAATGAACATCATGGTTGACAACACCCGGCTACAGTACCAGCCCGTCCCAACATACCTTGGCGTAAAGCTTTACAGAACACTGTCATTCATACAACACCTGGATATGGCAAAGGCACGAACCACTCCAACCAATTGCCCGTCCTCTGAGGAATTGCTCCTGCAGCGGTCAGGCGAGAAGAAGTCATGCTGCCTCTACCAACTGTGGAAGACATTTTAACTAAAGACCGCCCCCCCCCAAATGGCGAACGTGGTCTAATCGACTTTGATCATAGGATGCATGAATGGTTCGCCTCAACAGAGCTGAAGGTTTAAGGACATACACCAGAATAAGATAAATGCACACACAAACAATCACATAAAAGGTCTGCACAATTTTAGAACTATATATCCCACTTTGTTTGCTTTCAAAGAAAATCAACAAACTTAACTTTGGCAATATTGCATTTTGATAGTCCAGCAGCTAGCCATCACCACCAACAAGGCCGTGCTTCAATTTGTTCTGTGTCAGATGAACTTATTACTCGGGTCAAGAGACTTTTACTGCTGAGGTTTTGAAACAGTGGGCACTCCAGTTCATGGGGCAAGTTCCTCTATATCTCCGCTGGAACTTTTGAGGAGATGGGTAGGTAGACTGCTCACTGACAATTTGACTGTTTAATGATTATTTGCCAGAAACCAAACTTTGAGTTGATGAGAAACATGGCAAAATGAATGGAAAATGTTTGTGAAAAGGAACAGAAAAAATACAGAAAAATGTAATGGTACACAAGGAGTGGAAATATTTAGTGTGATCTATGGCTAACATCCAATATCTAACATCAAACATTCTAACAAATTGATGCCATTTTTTGTCCAATAGAGTTAGACGTGTAATTAGATAAGGCTGTCATAGAACACAACAAAATAAAGAAGAATAAATGTTTTTTAAGGCTAACAAAGGCTCCCAACACCATCTCTTTATTTTCATCCATGCAGTGAGGAATGTTTGGTTAACATTTTGTGAGTCACCCATTTGCAAGATGCATCTGATCTCCACCGCACGTAGGCAGTTAAACCCTAGTTTGAGATATATATACTTTATACATTGGGGCAAAAAAGGTTTGGTAACACAACCTAAACAAGTGAAAAAACTTAATATAAAAAAGTTTAGGAAAGATGATGTTCTGTCAAGGAAAGCAATAGAAAAGGGCTTCTTTCTGTGATATAATATATGCATAATTAAATGTAAGTTATTTAACATTTATAGTCATTGACATGAGAACCAAACACAGTCCCTCCTGTCTTCAGGTAGTTGTAGCCTTCAGTCGACTTGAGATATCACAGAGATAGTTTGGTAACATTGAAATGGAAACCTCTGAGCTGAGGTATAC
>OLKM01002055.1:0-87574 GCA_900291075.1 Melanogrammus aeglefinus | reverse complement strand
TAGCTTCACTTCAAAGTGCTAACATAATGCAATTTCCAATTAGCCAAAAAATATGTATAATGTAAGGTTTCAAAGATAGTCTCAAAAACTACAGTTGAATACATGGTTCCTTTTGTAACTAGTAGTCAGTACAACACTTAGTAACGGTCATAGCAAGTCAGTGCCAGAATTGTGTAGAAATCTGTCTGTACCTTCACCACAAAGTTTTAAAATAATTTGGCTAAAATATGCACGTGATGTTTTTGAGGACATTCTTTCCAAAACCTAAGATGTTTTTGCTCCTACAATGCTATTCATATTTTTAAGAATCCTATTCATTTCCATGGAAAATTCTTTTGCTCCCATAGCTTGCCATGTATGGCAACCCAACCCACCCCAAACGAATGCAGAACTAGTTCTACTAGATGGTACTGATTAAGACACATAAGCCGTCCACAATTTTGTGATCCATAAACCGCTTTCAAGTTGAAAAAACGTAAAACATGTTTTCAGCCGGTCACTAAATTTCATCTGATTGTTTCACGAAACCTGACACACAAGCTATCTTTTAACAAACCCCACAAAAATGAACTGTCTCATTGTTTCAATAGCACGTTTATTTCGCCCAAACCCCAAACAAAGAAAAACACAAGCATTCGCAGGCCAAAGGCCAAAGCCGGAGCCATGCCCAACCACAATGCAAAGTCCAGGCTGTCCAACCTACTTGACCCCCATATTGCTGGTCTTCTCACAGCACACAGCCATTCTTTTTTTTTTAAAATTCTTCCAGGATCCTGGTGTACCATATTGGCACACAAGGGGCATGGGAACCACCGGTGCACATTTATCACCACGGGACTTAGTTTCGATTAGATTAGATTCCACTTTATTGTCATTGCACAGTAACAAGGTTACAAATGCAAACGAAATGTTGGTGGGTCTAACCAAGAGTGCAATGTGGTGGTCTCAACATCAGTTTGAGCACATGTATAAATATATTTACAGTATAATATCTGTGCAGCCAAAGTTAATTAGCAACAGTTATAAAGTAAAGTGCAGGTAGTACAGAAAAGTGTGATTTAGCAAGTAGGGACTAGGCAGTATGAGATATGGATGGGTAACAGTCTGACAAGCTGAGGGGAAGAAAAGCTGTTTATAGTCCTGTTCAGTTTTGGCAATGGAAGGATTGCAGTAGCGTGCCCCAGAGCGGGGTGCCACGTTGAAGGGTAACAGTCCCATGGTTGGGGTGAGTGGTGTCCTTTTATGATGTCGCATGGCTTTTTCGATAGGCAACCTCTTCTCGTATAATTGAGGTTATGGTGGGGAGAGTGTCCTGGTGATGCGTTGGCGATCTTCACCACCCTCTGCAGTGATTTTCGGTCCCTTGATGGTGCAGTTTGCTGTACCAGAACTGTGATCAGGTGTGTGAGGATGCCTCTCGTGGTACAGCGGTAAAGAGTCAGCAGCACTTGGGAGGATATGATGGCTTTAGCCAATTTCCTGAGGAAGAACAAGCGCTTGGTGTGACTTCTTGATCAGGGTTGTGATGGTTGGGGTCCAGCGAGGTACCAGAGATGTGGACTCCAAGGAACTTAAAGCTGGTGAACACGTTCACCTCCCTCCCCATTGATATGGACACGGGCGGTGTGTGCCTATTTTGGTCCTTTCTGAAAACTGCCCACGATGACTCTTTAGTCTTGCTTGTGTTGAAGGGCCAGGTTGTTGTTGATGCACCATTCCTGCCAGAATGTCGAGCTTCTTTCCCTTCACGATTTGTTTTGAAGCATGAAACAACTGCAAAGTCCATGGTGTGAGAGGGAGTAGAGGAGGGGACTCAGCACACAGCCCTGAGAAAGACCAGTGTTCAGGATGAGTGTTTGGATCTGTTGAATTGAAAAACGAATGTATGATTTATTCATGTACATGATTTCAGTTAGTAGGAACACTTAGGTTTAAGTGGTATGTCCAAGCCGGCGGGGAAGTAAATTTGTGACTGCTAAAGTAATGTTATTACAGAATTTCACATCACGATTACACATTTAACTGCTGCTAACAACAACTCACCCAGTCTGTATTGGCAGAGTGCATCTCCAGGGGCTTATCAGACTCCACACATTGTGCACATTTCGTCATCAAAGACTGGAAAGGTTTCCGCAAAATACAATTAATCTGAATTGGAGTGCCTTTAAGTTTTTCATTATTATTCATCAATTTAAGTTATTGTTACCTGATGTCTTCAAGGACTTGGAGTCCACTATTTCTCCTGGCTCTTTGATGGCTTTCTGGAGGTGTCAAAAGTCAATGTCGGGCGACTGAGAGGGGAGGCTTCCATCTACTGCTGGCCAGTTTCCCGACGCATGCGTTAAAGCCTAAGTGGATGCGTTATATTGCGTCAATACGAGCATCGTCACTATTTTCACACCCGTTTCCCGAAAGCATCGTTGGTTGAACGATAAGTCGTAAAAAAGGCTTGTAGCTAACGAGACGTCCAGGGTACTCGTAGGACGCTATAGACATCGTTAAGCCTACTATAGCCCAGTGGCGTCACCACGCGGATGGGGTTTGGGCAATCGTCTACAAGCTTCCATCGTCCGATAGCGCCTCCTAGCGATCGCCGATAGTCGATACTATCGGGGGGAACTTTATAATAATTTTATAATAATAATTATTTATAATAATTTATCACTTTGAAAAAATTGCGGTTAATTTTTTCTAAGAAACTCATCGAACAACGATGGTCTTCCACTTGGACTCAGCCGTGAGCCTCCGCTGATTTAAAGGTTGTAATCAGCGGAAATTCTGGTTGCCCTGACTTCCGTTGCTAGATTCCACAACAACAGGCCACTAGCCCCTCCCTCCCGTGTTTTGAAAATGATCATGGACGCGCATTTTTAATGAACGTGCCATGAAATGCAACAGGAATTGTTGCGTGCACAGCGCGAAACACCACAACACCCACCCCTTGTCTGTGATGGTTGGAACACCTGTTTATTTTGATTTTGAGGTGTTGGTAAGTTACCATTTTGTTCTGTGTGCGATCTTCGCTGACCAAGGAAATGTAACCATTTAACTCATACAACCTCCAGCTTTCCTCGAGAGGCCTGGTTTGTTTACATGATGTTGCGGCATCTGTCTGCGTCACACAAATACCCGCGCATTTACTGATGGCAAATGACAGTTTAGAAATGTTCAGCAGTGTCGAATTCTCCTTTGTTTGTTCCTAGGTAGTGCAGTCATATCATGAAACATCTATATAGGGAATAGTGATGAGTGAATAAGGAACGATTTAGAACACCCCTGCCTGTACCACAGGCTGTAGACCGAAATGGTGCAGCCGGGTGTGATTCACGCCGTGCGAGCAGAACCGGTAGGTTTCGAGCCCCTCCCCTCTCCTCTCATAGCAGTGAGTGAATACGGCAGGTCAATGCTACATGTTTCCACCTGTGCCAGTTAACTTAAATGACAATTTCCGGGGCTTTGTAAGTTGTAAAATTAGCCACCACAGGGCCGTTTTTTGAAAAAAAGAAAAGAAAAAAGAAATTAACTATTAAAAAAATTATCGCCTTTTTAGCGGCAACTTGAGACGATTGACGATGGAATCCATCTATCGTCGATAGAATCGACTATTGGCCCATCCCTACCAGTGGACATTCCTAGTATTGGATGCGTTTTATTAAAATACATCCAATACCACGGAATGCCCAGCTTGAGCCATTTCGCTACCAAAAACAGTGGTTACCGCCGATATATTAGGCCTACTCAAAGACTACCTGTTAGATTTAAACAGTAAATATAGATGTTAGAAGTCAACACACACATAATTTTATCGCAGCCATTAAAATTCCAAAATTACATGCAGCCCGAAATCACCAATCAATCAACGCCACGTCACAATAAAAATCAAAATGATTCCATTGCTCTTGTGTGGGGAGTCGCTTTCCGAGCTGCACTTGCTGCAGCTCTCCCTCTGATTTTAATTCACCCACTGGTGGTTAAATGTCCTCATATTGATTCAATGACAGAAGACATAGGCTACATGCATCATGCTGAGACCAGCGGTGTCCGGAGAATTTCTGCAGGCCATTTTTTGTTGCGATTGTGTTGCATTAAGCATTGTAGGCGCTTCGGTGAGGCTGTGATGAAGTTCACTATTTATTGGACCCTGTCTAGACAGTATACATCCCTGACCATCGTTAATCGCGTTTGTAGTCTACACTCAGAGTGAACTCATTATTGCATCCGGGTGTCTTCATTCATAAAAAAAAAGAAAACATTCGGGAGTATGCAATCATACAAATTATTCTAAAAAGGTCAGAGACTCCGTGCACAGCCCCACCTTCCCCATTGAACCAAGAATCCCCGCGCCGTGACGAATGGGGGATTTGAACCCCCTCGGTGGTTACACAGGAACTTGAGATAAGAAGTTGAAAATTGCCGGGCGTGCCAAGCTGCGACCGAACCGGCTCGCCAGTTGTAAAAATACCTATAGCCAGGGTTCGAGTAAGTGGGAGCCAGTGGATAAGCAGAGCTCCCATAGAGAGAGGGTCTGGCTCCCATGAAAGCAGCAAACTCAAATATCTGTGGGGTCTCTGAAAATACAGCAGCAAATTATTGTAATTATAAATAAAGCTATTTTCCCTTCCACAAGCAGAGTAATATTGACGTTAAGTGGGATAATAGATTATTATTATTTCATTATCGTGAAACTAGCCCAGACAGGGCGAACCGGACACCGACGCGAAACGGAGGCGCTACTTGCCAAACGAAAAAATAACCTCACAAGGTGTCTTTTTACAATTTATTTGTTACCATACGTAGTGTTGATCAGCAGAGAAATAGTTAGCCAAAGACGTTGACGTCGCTTAGCATCCGAAGAAGCTGGTGTTGTTGTGAAGGGCCCATGCAAGTAAACGGAGCGTTCCACGACATTGAGAAGAGCCGTGTCATAATTAAGCAATATCACACGAGTGGGAGTGCTGTTGTACTGTATATCAGCACGGCTGTGATTCGGTCGTAGGCACGAGGCCGCAGATAATCACACCGTGCTGATATACAGTACAACAGCACGACTCGAGTGTGATATTGCTTTTATACAACAAGTGCTACGAGCACATTTTATTTGTTAACAGTAATAAGAAACAAGATATTATGATTTGTTTGTTTAGTAATCATTTATTCGGCTCCGCCAACACAAATAGTTCCGCAACTGAAGGGAGACAAGGCTGTTGCCAGGCAACACATATACAGTCTAATATACATTAGCTAATAACGGTTATTAGAACGCCCGTACAGCGGAGTGATTATGTCTGTAAAAAGTCGCAGTGCTGTTATACTGTATATCAGCACTCATGGAACGTCTCTTGTCCAATCAAATTGCTCGGTTGGGACCGGTCGGAACTACCTGTTGTATAATAGCCCATATTTACGTCCAATATGGAATATCGAACCATAATTTGAACCCTGCCTATTAGTGCTGGGCGGTATACCGGTTCATACCGAATACCGTTTTTTTTTTTTATGATATGAATTTTTCATATACCCCAATACCGGTGAGCGTGTAGCGTAGGAAGGTTTGGGAACACAGAGCGGCGGAACATTGCGCCGCCGGACATTGTTTGAGAGGGGGCTGTTTAGCAGCTGCACCAAACAAGCAGCATGTGAGAGCACAGCCTGTGTTGAGCATACGGACGTCATTGAGCGGTGAAAAAATGGATAAACACGGCGAAAGTTCTGAAACTGAAGTTTCTGAACAAGCTAGTAATGAAACAGAAGAACTTGTGCCGAAAGAGGAGCCGTGTCTGTTGTTTGGAGATTCTTTGGCTTTAAAAAATCCAACGTCGAACAGACAACAATATTCTGCAAATGCTTTTCTATTTATTTGTTTCCGAAAATGAGGGAACCAAGGCCGAAAACCGAAAACCGAAACACAGAAAGAAATTATTATGGCAATCATTAGTACCATTTTTTTTGTTTTGTTTTTTTGTTTTTATATATATATATTATATATTAGGTAGCCTATCTATTAGGTGTGTGTGTATTAGGGCTGCACGATTATTGCCATAATGATTATCACGATTATTTTGATCAAAATTGATATCACGATTATTTACCACATTTATTCATTGAAAAAAATCGAATTTCTACCACCCACTAGTGGTAGGAGCCACACACTGTGCTCAGCGGCAAATTACCGCCAGGCCACGCCCCCCCCCCCTTTTCAGGCTTCGCGCCGCTGTGTGCAGGATAGACTCACGCAGTCGCAGACAGGTGTACAGGGTGCGCTTGGTTTGCTTTGCAGCGGAGGTAGAGCGTATACTGCATGGGGCGGGGCTCGTTTCTTTTTTGGTTTTCTTTTTTTGGCGGATGCATTATTTTAAAAAGATATCGCGGAAATATCGCGAGAACACTACGTGTCATCGTGGGACGCCAATATCGTCATCGCGATAAAAAATCGATATATTGTGCAGCCCTATGTTCCATGTTAATTCTCCCTTCTATGACATACTATTATCTTGTTATGTATGTTTATTTGCTTGCACTTCCAGATCACATATTTCCTATTACATTACATATGATGTGATGTATAACTTAGTGAGAGTTGCAAGAGCTGTGAGAGTCTTTTCCTGAATTGCGAACAAACTGCATTGACCGTAACAGGTATGGACTCTGGCAAGACAGGAAAACAGCCACATGAGGCACGTTAATCCAAGCTTCATTCAGGGGCTCAAACTACATTCCTGTGGAACGCTGATTATCATGGCAGCCATGTATCACCCAGGTGTTTGACTGGAATTACTTTCTTAATTTCGTGAACAGAAATGTATGCTTGGACGAGAAAAGGTATCCCATACGTGTGTGCAGGTGTGAGTTTGTGTTTTTTGGTTAGAACCCCAAAAATGGAGACCCCATTTATAATTTAAAACTCAGGTATTGCGTTTTAGTCTGCATGGGCTGAAATGCTGACTAATGAGAAAGAAGACGCAGACACTAGGGCTTTGACTTCGAACTTCGTAATTCGAATATAATTCGAATATAAAAAATATATATATATATTCGACACGAATATTAGGCAGCCTTATAATTCGAACCTGTTATGGGCATTTATTTTTTGTAAATGTCTTTGTTGAACGTTGTTTTCAATTCAGATTCCGCGGCTTTTTCAGGGCTGGTGATGTTGTGTTGTGAGCTCATTAGCAAGGCTATCATTGGTCATCTGGGCTCCTGTAGGGACAACGTGACATAGGCGTCCTGGTTTGCGCCAATTTTGTATAACAATGGCCGCGTCAACATCGACAGCACCCGAGATGGATGTCGACGATGACATTTACACTCCGGACAATTTGAAAAGCAACGTGTGGCGCCACTTTGGGTTCTCAAATATACAGGGGAAAATAACAAAGAAGGATAAAAGTAATATGTAGAATATGTAGGACCAAACCTCTCATACCACGGGACAACGAGCAACTTAAGAGCCCCACTGTCTACATTACATCCCGGCAAGCTGGAGGTGGAGGGGTGAAGGTGGGGGGGATTGGGCCGAGGCAGGGCCGAATCGACACCATGCTGTCACCTTCACGAGGCCTTCCCTATGCCCGTCAAAGTAAAGCAACGGATTTGCTGACACGGTTCATTTGCGAAGATATGAGGCCCATTAACGCAATATATGGGAGCGGGTTTCAAGCTTTGATCCACGAGCTAGAGCCAAGATTCAATATCCCCTGCTTCCGGACCATGAGTGGTAATATAACAAAGCTGTACGAGACAACCAAAGATGGCATTAGGGAAATGCTGCGTGGAGAAAAACTCGGACTGACCACTGATGGCTGGAGTTCTTTGGCTACTGAGTCCTATGTTACGGTCACAGCCCATTTCATCGATGAGGACTGGGAGATGAGAAATGTCGTCCTTGACACGTCTGAGCTTCAAACCGCTCACACAGCAGCGAATGTCTCTGCATGCATCGACAAAGTTCTGCAAGAGTTTCAAGTGCCGCGGGAGTCTGTGCTTGCCATCACGACTGATAATGCGACCAACTATGTCAATGCTGTAGAGAGGTACTTGAGGATCACGGATATCCCGTGCATGGCTCACACAATTTAATCTGGCAGCCGAGAAAGGGACTTTCAGAGCGTTCCGTTGCAAACAGGCCGTCAGCCGCCTGAAGGCTGCCGCTCAGCATTTCAAGCACTCTCCTACAGACAGCTACCTCCTGGAGGCCAAGCAGAAGCTCCTTGGTCTCAAACCAGTCCAGCTCATCAACGACTGCTCCACTCGCTTGGAACAGTACATATGACATGATCTGTCGGGCAGCTGATCAACAAGCCCCTGTTGCAGCAGTTATAATGGAGAAGAAACTCAGCCGTCTGGAGCTCAGCAGTGTGGAGTGGACGCTGATGGAAAAGGTCAGTAACGTTGGATAATTATGTTGGGTGGTCTAATAATATTACATCCCTAATATTAAAATTACTGTTTGCAATAACACGTAATAACACGTATATAAGCCAAGTTAACGTTGGCTAAGCTAAGATAGTGTTTTGTGTAACGTCAAGTGGCACATGGCTGCGCTTACTAGCTAGCAGCAGCTAGCTATCTAATGTTAGTGGCGCTAGAATGAGTTTGTAATTAAATATGTGTTTGTCCGGCAGGTGAAAGATGTGCTGCAGCCGTTCAAAGTAGCCACCCAGGCGCTGTCAACAGAAGCCTACCCAACAGCATCAGCTGTCCTTCCCCTGCAGTATGTGCTTCTGAAACAACTAAAGCCCTCCATCGATGACCCGGCAGGAGTGAAACAGATGAAAACAATGGTGTCAACTGATCTGAAGGCGCGATATGGCCCCAACAAAGAGGCATTCTTGCTACTGAACACAGCCAGCTACCTCGACCCCCGTTTCCACCGGCTGGTTCATTTGGAACAAGAATCGCGGCAGGCAGTACGAGATAAGGTTCGGAGGGAACTTGCCGACCTCAGCGAGGAGACAGGCGTGGAAGGCCAAGAGGAGAATGCCACCGCTACGGCGCCACAGCAGCGCAAGGAAAAGAATGCTCTTAGTGCGATGGGGAACCTCTTTGGCGATGTTTACTGCCAAAATTTGGCCGGAGCAGGTAATAATTATGATATTCAATAAGAAATAGTACAAATCGTTTCAATTTATCGAGTGCCTTTCATAACAACTCAAACTCGCTATGTATAGCCCTACATTGAAAATAAAATAATGTGCAGTATAAAACGTAGCATAAACAACACATTAACAAATTCATTTATTTTAACAGTTAGACAGAGTGAAGATATGATCCCAAAGAGAAATGATTGGACTACGACAATGAGACCCCACCCCGTCTGACAGCAACCCCCTGTACTGGTGGAAGGAGAGAAGCCCCAAGTACCCCCATCTCGCCCAGCTGGCACGCGGCTACCTGGCAATATGCGGACATCCGTCAGGTCGGAACGAGTGTTTTCCACCGCGGGGAACATCGTCTCCAAGCAACGCTCTTCCCTAGAGCCAGAACATGTGAATCACCTGTTTTTTTTGGCGAATAACTTAAAAAAGTCTTCAGCCCTATAAAGATCGGGGCTGGCTGAAGTTTAGAGCGATACAATTTGGCAATTGGGCCGTTCGTTAATGGCTGGTAGGATGGGTTTTTTTGTTTTTGGCCTACCTTTAGTTTGTCCTTTCAGTTTAGCCTGACTGGCTTATTTGACTTGATTGCTTATTTATCTTTATTTTGATGCACAGTATACACAGTTCGTGTCTGACCTTAAATAAATAAATGTTCTGAAAACATCGTAGCCTGCCGTGCCTATTGACGTTGACTTATACACTGCCCTCTGGTGGACAAAACATATACAACTCAAGTTTGATACCATATATGTCTTACTGAAGGTATTACATTTTTTTTTTAAATAGATATTCGAATATATTCGAATATTAATATTAATAAACAAACAAACTTCGAATTTGATTTTTGGGCCAAAGTCAATGCCCTAGCAGACACCCACATATGCTTTCTAATTAGGTCTTATCAGTCAATCCACCATGTACTCGTGTTACTCTCAGTGACCTCGTCTTTGGTCAAAGCAATGGAATCGAGGTTCTTGCTCTTTGCCACTGCTGTTTTTTCTCCTTAGTGTTTTCTGATACCAAGAAAACAACTGCAGAGCAGAAATTCTGCTTCCTGTTGACCCCGGTACGTGTATGCCCAGTGTATTTGTTTGGTCACGTGATCTTCGTTTTCCATGCTTGTAGTATGGACAGAGATTACTTCTAAAACGGTTCTAAAATGCTCCCATGGACACGGATCATTTTCATTTTAAAAAGCAGTTTTATAAAGTGTTGGGGTGGATGTAGCCTAGTGTGGATTGGATTTAGTAGTGTGGATTTGATTTTGGAGATTATACTGCGTGTCATTTTGTGTAAATGGAGGGAAAGTCAGTTGCGCTGAAAATCCTAGATTGAGGACAAGGCATGCAAGGCTTTGCACGAGGGCCATTTCTTGTGTAACTATTCTGTTTATTTAGGTTTCCACTCCGTTGATTGCAGAGCTGATTCTCAGATGGCCCTTTCACACCGCCGCAAAATCGGAGCCCGTTCCGGGCCGGTTCGGAGCTAGAGCCAGGGCTTTGGTTTCACACCGCCAATGAACCGGCTCCGGCCCCTAAAATCCAGTTCAACTCAGTTGTGAGCTGGGCTAGAACGGGAACCGCATAAACAGGAAGACAAACGAAGACCGGTCATTGCTCTCGCGCACACGATCATTATCACAGATTCGCTGGATCTGTTGTGTTTGGTTGCCTAAGTAGGCGCCCAAAGCGAGGAGAAAAACTTGAACAGCTGCCGCGTATTCCACCATTGTTGTGTTTGAAACTGCGAGGGTTGCCGGTAAAAGCGGGGACGTATGCAGACGTTTGAAGTGACGTCATGACGTTGCTCTCGCCGGCTCCATGGCTGGCTCTCGCCGGTGTGAAACCAACCGGTTCGTAACTGGGATAAGGCTGGAACCAGTTTGGAATTGGCCCTAGCACCAGCCCGGAACTGGCTCTCGGTTCTTTTTGGTGTAAAAGCCCCAAGAGAAGCCCAAACTCAAGAGGATACTCGGGCCCCACAGGTGCTTAAGATGAAGCGTTAGATTTGGCATACGGCTTTGAAAAGAAAGACACCAACACTGGCAGGAATTGTTTTATAAGCCGTGTTTGTATTTCACTGAAATATAGAATACTTTGAACTTCTTAGTTCCTTCATTTTACAAATGTGTCAAGTTATGGCAGGTAAACCTATGGTTAATGACCACCAATTTACTGTTATGTATTTTTGATATATATAACATGCCAAGTTAAAGTCATTGGTTCTTTTAGCTACCTATTGTTAATTGGTTGGATGTTAAATTGGCCCTTTTCCACCCTGCTAATGAATCACCAACCAAAAGTGACTAAGTTAATCGATTAGAAAGGGGGTAACATGTCGGAGTGCCCCACTAATCTTTAATACCTGCAGTTGGCCTTTTTCAACCCCTAGTCATCCGGAGGGGTTAGTGTTTAGGGCCAGGGGAAACTCAAGCTTGACTGCATGAAGAGTTTCCCACCATGAGGTCATCTAATTGCGCAGCACTCCGGACCCACAATAAGAACTCATCCACTTGGTCCCAGAGTGGTCGGGGTCATGCAAAGATGTCCGGAAGAAAACAAAAATTATGTACACACGCGCACACGCTGACACACACACACACACACACACACACACACACACACACACACACACACACACACACACACACACACACACACACACACACACACACACACACACACACACACACACACACTGTGGGATCCCGCTTCCCCGTGGGTCAGGTTCCCGGAATAATTCACTCAGTCGTGGAGGGGTGAAGCCCCAATTGGCATTTAATGCGTAGAACAATGAAAACTAACACAACTAACACGTCTAGGGTCTACGTGGGCCTCTAAGTTGCGCACTGGTTCAGGCGTCGTCTCCAGATTGCTGGCGCTCGTGTTCTACCCCCGTTGTCAGCATTCCGGCTCTTTAGACCATGGTCTCGTCCTCCCTCCGGCCAGGTGTTCCCACTCTCGCTG
The DNA here is from genome assembly GCA_900291075.1 of Melanogrammus aeglefinus. Lineage (NCBI taxonomy): Eukaryota > Metazoa > Chordata > Actinopteri > Gadiformes > Gadidae > Melanogrammus > Melanogrammus aeglefinus. The sequence continues at coordinate 75,510 of OLKM01002055.1, read as the reverse complement.
ATTAGCGACAGCTACGTGAGGCTCTTTGTCGCCAATTAGTGGGTGTCGGCGGTATATACCGTCTAATACAAACCAGGGGCGGGATGCCACAACACACACACACACACACACACACACACACAACACACACACACACACACACACACACACACACACACACACACACACACACACACACACACACACACACACACACACACACAATGCGATAAATTCATGTCACTATCTGCGCTATAATCTACTATAACTACGCTATTGTTTATTTGCCCTATGGTATGTGAATATAGGTTTCTTTTCATAACATAAAGGTGTCCAGTTGTATCGCAACAGTTTCGTTTTAGGATACTAACCTTCTATGAATGGGGGGATAGTTTATTAAACAGGGATTCTAACGTCTCCAAAACACGTCCACAATCCCTGTCATCCTTGAACAGACATTTTTCATATGTGGATAGGCGAATCCTGGAAGGGCTAGATTCTCTTTCCTAGTAAGAGTTTTGGAGTTTGAGATAAATGTTGAGCTTTCTCTCTTTGATACACTTGTGTGCTCTCACTCCTCAGTATTTGAAGGCACTCTGTTAGCAATTGCACTCGCATTGTGTCAAGATAACACATAACATTTTGTTGTTATTATTATTCTTTACGGCATTTCTTTTTTTATAGATTATTTTGGCTTGGTGGGGGTTCTCTGGAGAATTATAGGGTAATCAGTGCTAATGGTTGCAAAAGAAGTCGCAGACTTTATCTGACCGAGGAAGAGAAGCATGTGTCTCTCTGTCGTGCCAAAGATTCATAGCGAGTAACAAAACTTGTCATGTCGGAAAGAAAAGCATGATAGAGCCTAGATTCAGGCCCTATTCTATCCCGGTCAATGCATATGACCAATCCCTATCTGAGCAATATCTGAGCTGCGGCTGACACAGGAATTGCGCACCAAGGCAGCCAGACCCACCCTTCCCACCTTGGTCCCTACCCACAATGCTCCGTCTCACATGGCTTCTCACGCCCATAGTAAAGCCAATGTCACTACCAACCTGCCAGGGGTGGTAGTGCATCATTGCATGCCGGCAGGTACATGGCATGGGTCAAAGCAACTCACCCCGCTCTCCGTACGCCCCGTGCCCACTACCTCCGTCAGTTGTCCGTTGCCCATTGACTTTGAATGGGGACGGACGCGCAATGCATTGTGGATCCGTCCGTTCAGTTGGAGCGTTCGCCACCGTCAGAAAGTTGAAAAATGTTCAACTTTTTCGGCAGCGACGGATCCGTCATCCAATCAGATCGCGTATGCAAATTTAAGCACTGTGACGCGACTCGGGCTCGATACTGGAAAGCGGGAGAGCGGCAGAGAAGTTAATTTAAAAAATGGAGCGGGAAGCGGTTTGATTGGCTGACGGATGCCTCTGCAAAGACTACTCCCCCATCCGTCAGCCACGCCTTCCCACGTCCGTTGACTGACGGTGCAGTGGGCACGAGGCGTTACTCACACATGCACACTGCCACACACACACACCAATATAAACCTTTACATGGACATAGTTCAAAGTAGACGAGACAAAACACAACATGTTTAGTTACAAATACATTTACACACACATATAAACGTTTTGTTAATGTGTGTGTGCATTAGAGATGGGAGTAAGTCCCATACATGCAAGTCTCAAGTCAGTCGCAAGTCTTAGCCCTCAAGTCTCAAGTAAGTCCAAGTCGTCAGTAAGGAGGATCAAGCAAGTCAAGTCCAAGCACAGCTTTAGTCAAGCAAGTCAAGTCAAGTCTCATCAAGTCAAGTCAAGTCATTATCAAATTCGTTTTTTTCAAATGTCTGTATTTCATCAAACCTGTTTTTCAGAGTCATTTTTTTTAAATGTAAGAAGATAAGTTACGTAATGAATCAGCTCAACATGAATGAATCTCAAACAGCTTTTTATTTGTGTGTGATGTGTGTGTTTGAGAGAGAGAGAGAGAGAGAGAGAGAGAGAGAGAGAGAGAGAGAGAGAGAGAGAGAGAAGAGAGAGAGAGAGAGAGAGAGAGGAGAGAAGAGAGAGAGAGAGAGAGAGAGAGAGAGAGAGAGAGAGAAGAGAGAGAGAGAGAGAGAGAGAGAGAGAGAGAGAGAGAGAGAGAGAGAGAGAGAGATGTTCATCAGAACAACTGACAGTTGTGAGCCATTACAAATGGCCATTACACTTGCAGAAAATCAAATTTGTCAAAACCTTTGCACTGAGTTGTGACCGATGGGGTCTCATGATCACCCCACCATGGCTAAACACACGTTCAACCGGGGCACTGGATGCAGGAACATGCAACAGTCTTACCACAACCATGAAGAGAGACGGAAGGGTGTGCTTGTTTAGTGTCCAGAAGTGGAGGCAGTCCTGTCCACTACAAATCTCCAAGAAGTGTGTGAGCTGCATATGAGGCGTTGAAGCTGAATCCTTCTTTTGTCTCTTGCTATGGTAGGACGCAAAGAGGCTTGACTGAGGCTCTGTCTCCTGGACCTCTTCCTCCTCTTCTACGCGTGGGGTTGTTGGGCCGACTTTCACTGCATCTTTCAGAATGAAGTCTTGAGCAAAAGCAAAAACAATATTGCTTAATCACCAAATCATATGATGATGTCTATAACATACATGGGTTAACTTGACATGTATTTACTGTAAAGCTATAACATACCTTTGATCATCTTTGACACCTCCTCCTTAGTGTTGTCATCGACCAAAACATCATGTGTCACCCACATGCTGCCAAAAGAAGGATCCAGCATGGCTGCCTTCAGATACAGTGGGTCAGAGAAGGGCAATGGCTGGCTATCAGATGATGAGTTTTCTGCCATCTTCACATTTACGAAGATCCCCTTGAACCTCCTTTGAAGAGATGTCTGTAAGGTTTTGATGAAGCCCCCCAAGTAGCACAAAGTGCCTTTTAAGTTTTTTGGTGGTTGAGGGAGAGGACACAGGGGGCCACTGCACTTATAGTTACCATTTTTTCACCTTGAGTGAGGTCGGTGGCCTCGGCAAAAGGCTCAAGGACACGCACCAACTCTTGAATTTGACTCCATTCTCTTGATGTGAATGCTGTCTCTTTGTGTCCAGACTCTTGAAGAATGGCTGTGAGCTTCATGGCGTCACATTTCAGTACTGCTTTCAATTGCCTAAGCGTTGAGTTCCAACGTGTGACAACTGAAGAGGGAATGCCAGATTGCCCAAACTCTCTCTCAAAAATGTCCTTGAAAGAAGTACTGCTGTGGAGTAAGCTGCTCAATTTGCAGGCCTTCGCAAGAGCTGCATTAGCTATTTTGGTGTCTTTTAAGCCGTCCCCCACAACTAACTGCAGCGTGTGGGCAAAACACTGCTGTCTTGTCTGAGCTTTAGTTTGGAGAAAAAGATCAACCCTCTCTTGGTCTTCAACTGGCAAGTCTGTCCACATGTCATCGCCCTCAACTCCTTCCTCCTCTTCATCCTCTTCGCCTCCATGTTGTGGAAAACAAGTGCTGAATGCTTTTCTCTTATTTGCAGCATTATCACATATAATGTGCTATAGCTTTCTCTTGATCTGGTAGTCCTCACATATTTGCTCGAATTCCTCACAAATTCTTTCCCCTGTATGGGAACCGCTGAACCTATTACAAGCCAGCAAAGCGGATTTCAGGACTATTCCACCTTCTCCATCATCCAACCAGTGAGCAGTAATTCCTAAGAAGCCCCCTATCTTGCGATCTGACCATATGTCAACTGTAACTGATATATCTTTTTTGCAAACATTTGCAAGACTATTCTTTAATTTTGTTTGCTTTTCCAGCACTGCGCCATCCAATTTTGATGTAAGAGTTCTTCGGCTTACAGGGCTGTACCTTGTGTCAACAACAGACAAGAAGCGCCGAAAACTTGGGTGCTCTATGATGGACAAGGGCAAGTTGCAATCAATTACCAGGTCTGAAAGTACTGAACGTGTGATGGCGTTCTGCTGGGGATGGCTTGACGTATACTGTTGCTTGCTTGCTTGTGACACAAACTGGGATATCTGCGGCTGGCTTGAGTCTTGGCGTTGGAGCTGCTTTACCAGTGCAGGTATTCTTCATATCTAAACATTTGGGACAGAGGGGGGAGAAAAGTAACATTTTAAACTCATGTATTCACTCCACAGCTTGCCATTACTGCCTACAAAGTAGTCATAACATCTGAAAGTAAGGTTTTAATTCCCAATAGCCTCATTGCATGCATGCATAGATATTTAGAAGGCACACTAGTCAGTTTTGGTGTTTAAGCTCAGGTATGCAAATGCATGTATGGTATTTAGTCTTGCTGATCTGTCATAAAACCGCAGTGAAAAAGCACATAGGGAAGTCAAATGTAACCTCTGCCTCACTGAAGGGGGCGTGCGAGAGTCTGGAAAGTGGACTTCCAATCCAGTGAAGTGATAAATACATAATGGGCGACCAATGCGCCTAAGATTTTTCCAGAGTGACCGAGAAATAGACACTGCACTGTCCGTTAACACCGTTATTGTAACCACTAACCAGCCAAAATGGTTAATATGATTTGCAAGGCGTCTGTCAGAGAACTGTCTGACATTAGCAGGATAGCCAACGTTACATAGCCAAACGTTCTTGCAGCGTACCAACGTTCCACATTACCTTAAAGTTTTTTGAAAATGCCTCCCCCCCCGATCTATTACAGATCTATATGAATCACAAAAATTACCTATTTTGGCTTAAAAACGGTGACAGGTTTGCACCCCTGATATGTGAAGTCATGATTAAGTGCCTCCTTAAATGTGCTCCCTCATCCTCTGCCGTTCTCTCTACACGTGTCTGCATCCATAAGCTTGAACACCGCCTGCTAAGTATCTATCTATGCATGCATGCCTAGCGAAGCAAGAGAGCAAACCAGAGGATGATGTGGGAGCTTGCCATCACTGCCTACAAACTAAGTAGTCATAACATTTGAAAATGAAGTTTTTAGTCCGTATAGCCTCATTATATTCTAGGCATGCAGTTTTAGTGTTCAAGCTCAGGGATGCAAACGCAAAAAAAATTTGATTCCGTATAACCTCATTAGAGGCGTGCATGCATTGATATTTAGCAACTAGCTGCGTTCAAGTTCAGCGAACATAGGCGAACGTTCGCAACGAACGCGTTGACATTAAACAATTAATTTTGAACGATTTTTGAACACCGTTCTAAACAAACTAAACGGAAAAAATGGATACGAAGGCCATGGTATTAGCGGCAGCCTCCATGTTAATCGAAGAGTTTACAGAAGAGGGTTTGCAAGTGGTCGACCTCGTTGAAAGCCTACTGCAGACAACCAGTACGGAAAATTCAAGAATAGAGGGCTACGTCACCGAAGTTGTACCCACTTACTGTGATATAACGTTCAAATCGCATTTTAGGATGCAAAAGACAACAGTTGAAGTAAGGGTGTAGATAGGCTATATGAAACGTTTTATCTATTGCTCTCTGTGTAGGAAAGGAGTAAATGATTTCAATATAGCTTAGTTTAATGCCATGGCAACGAATGTCACGTAGCCGAAAAGAGCACCGTTTGATACAATCAATGTTACATAGGCTCTCTGTTTATTTAAGATACACATCTGCCTCGCCACATCTCTTGCAGTCCGCGATCCATCTCTGTTAGTGGAGAACTACCTCTTCAGACAGTTTGCCTATGTTCGTAAACGTTTGCTTGCTTATGTTCGTTTAACGGAAAATGTTTCAAATCGTTCGCGAACGTTCGCCTATGTTTGCGATTCTGAACGCACCTCTGGTGTTACAGCTAGCTAGCGCTTCGAGAATAGCAGCTACTTTTCACCAGATTTGCAATTTCAGATATATATTTTTTAGCTTAAGTAAAATCATCAATAACAACTAGCCTACTAGTACTCTCACTAATGTCAGCAGCCAAGTAGCAACATGACAATCAAGGACGTTAATCCATCTAGGTTTGCAACATGTTACTCACCTTTTTTTATGTGCTGTCCTGAAATGTCGGATGAAATTCGACGTGGTGCTTGGCAAATCCGTAATTTTGACATTGCAGATTTTGCATGTCGCTCCTCTTTTATTTTGTGTTGTTGTGTAATCTTTATAGCCAAAATTGATTATTTTCGGGATGTTGGTCGGAGCACCTTCCATCTCTGCCGATGATCACTCACTAGACTCATGCAGGAATGTCACGTTGCGTAGAAGAGGGCGGGTTGCCAGGTTGCAGGTCAGGAGCACTCGCGCACAATAAAACAATGTTAATCTAATATTTTTTTTATTATTATTATTTAAAATATTTAACAAGACTGCAATGACGTGGCAAGTCACATGACTCAAGTCAAGTCAAGTCACAAGTCAGGAAGGGGCAAGTCAAAGTCAAGTCAAGTCTTTCGTTAGTGTTGGTCAAGCAAGTCACAAGTCGCAAAACTGGCGACTCGAGTCGGACTCGAGTCAAGTCTTTGACTCGAGTCCCCCCATCTCTGGTGTGCATGCTTAACTTTTATGTGATCAATTACTCATTCTGTTTTTTATTTCATACCAAATGTTTCAAGAAAGAAGCTAACTAGTCGATGCACCCTTTTTTTTGTATTATTGAGTGTGAATAGAGGGAATTCGTCTCAGGCATAGATTTATGAATAAAAAAAGTCATACGATCAAGGGATGTTAAACAATCCTCATCTAAAGTCTCTGGTCGCCTTGAATTCTGTATTCATAACAACTGCTGCAGATGTGGGCCATATTGCAGTTAGTCACTATCTGAGTTGTAATGCCTTCACGTCAGTGTGTGGTTTCTAAACTTTTGCTTGCTTGTCTTGCGGGGTTTCCTACTTAATGACAAGAAAGGAATGGTAGTTGTTTTAGTAAATCTGGAATAAGTTCTACCCTGGTCTACTCTCTATACTGAATCACAGGCTATCACAGTTGTCATTACTCAATGCAGTAACGAAATAGGCCTAGTTGCTGTAGATCAAGACCTTATTTATTTTTAATGGTTCACTATTATCATCCCAATTTATTTTTAATGAAACTCCTGAATCGTGGTTTGTAGTACCAAAACATGCTTATTGTATCATTTACCAAACTTTTCAATGTAGTTTGCATTTCGATGTATTTTGATGCCCAGTGTTTCTTTAGAAATCCATAATTAATACTTTAGCATTTCATTGTTATGTAGTCTATTCCTAAATTTTCTATAATGTGGTCACAACACTCAAGGAAATTTAATTTATTCTCTTACTTGATGCTTTTTGTCTTTTTGCAAATGTATTGCTTTAACCATTGGAATATGAGATGTGGGATTGTATAAAAAACATATCTATTTCATGATAAAACGCTTTAAGACCAAGGGCCCTATTTTAACGGTCTGAAACGCAAGTGGGAAAGCGCAAAGCGCAAGTAGCTTTGTGGGCGGTTCTACGGCGCTATCGCTATTTTACAGGCGGATAAATGACACTTCCGCCGCGGCGCAAGTGTCAAAAGGGTGTGCAATGAACCAATCAGAGCGTTTTCTCGCATCCCCTTTAAGAACGATCGGCGCATGTTCCATGGCGGATTGCTATTATGATGGCGGGTTTGCCAGGCGCACGCAATGAAAGGTTCACCACAGAAGATACCGATGTGCTTGTCAGAGCAGTCAAAGAACGCGACTTGGCTTTATATGGGGATGGGAGAAACCCACCCAAAATTGCTTCCGTGAAAGCGGCTTGGGAGGAAATCGCCGTAATTGTTTCAGCAGCTGGACAAAATATAATATTATAATATATTTTATCTTTATGGACACCACAATGATTTTCCTTGTGTGGTAATATTTTATTGTCCTTGTAATTATGTATGGTTTGCAAAAATGGGAACTGCTGTCCGTGCAGATGAGAGAAGCAAAGTGTATGCGCGAGGTGCACAAGCAATCCGTATGCATCGCATGCGCATGTATGCATGCGCCCTTAAAATAGCATTCTGAACAACGCGCCACTGACTTTAAACCAGGTATTTCCTGGTCAGTAGCGCAATGGTTTTCAGAAACGTCAAAATACCGTTTGCGCCAGAACACGCCTCCTCCTTCCGCCGAACCGCCCCTTGGGGCGCAAGATCATTCCCTAATTTACCGGCGAGTGGCGCTGGTGGCAAAAGAACGCTCTGCGCCAGTTGTAAACTAGCAACGACACATGCGCCAGTGACTAAGTCACTTGCGCCGGATGCAAGATAGGGCCCCAAATGTGTTATTGGCCATGGCAAACTATCTAGTTTTGGGGAATAGTTTGAGAAGTTTTAATACGATAGTTCACTACAGTATCAAATGTTATGATTATATTGTGAAAAGTTGCAAGAATATGAATTTATATAAATATATATGTAAACAACAATCTCAACATTTCGAAGTTATATACAGATATATATTTATATTAAACATACTGAAATGCAATTAAATGTACTTGACCGTACTATTTTGAAACACTGTATATACTAACAGTATATACTTACGTTTTTCTTGAAGTATATTTCAAACATTTAAGTATGCTATTTTTTGGCCTTGGTTAACCTGGCAGGGGCAGTGGGTTTCAATGGGCTGTGATCTGCTTGGTCTCCGGTGACGGTTAGCAAGGCTGCTTGAAGGCGACCTCAGCAGTGAACTCGGATAAGTCATGAGCATTACACACACTTAATGCCCCTCCCCCTCTCTCCGCTTGCGACTCACTCCCCTCTTTAATATGAGAGAGAGAATATCTGAGGGGGGCGTCATGTAACATCAACCCTTTTCCCCTCTGACCTCATGCTGCCTCTGCCAACCCTTACTTCATCTGCATGGAAGATACAAGGGTGACATCATCGCCGACTTGCGACTCAGTGTTTTGTTCTCCCCTCTGTGGCCCCAACTTTTCTATCAGACAGAAGAATGCAGCCTGCAGCTGCAGATCAGGGAAGGGGCGTGAGGGTTCGGTCCTCGGGCCGAAGGTAATAAAACGACAACTATCCTCTTTCTTTCATTCTGTCTCTGGAAAACCCTTTAGTTTCCCCCCCCCCCCCATATTTCCCCTCCACTCTGCTATCCCCATGTGGTATGAAAATGAGTTCTGCTCTGTTCCACTCAACCAAATTCTAACATGAGCAACTCCAGAAATGATAATGGCATAAACATGCCCTCTCAGACAACCATCCTCGCCCCCTTAGTGAAAATAAATATGTTTTATGTTGAAAAATAATTTATCATCTTATTTGGGCCTACACAACTTGATTTGGTTCACTTGATTTAAGCCATTTAATATTTCTTTATCTTAAACTTAAATATTAAACTGATAGGCCCAAAGCTGGCGCTATAGCAACAGTCAAAAAATGCTAACTTTAAACAAACATATCTCATAACCGCTTTAACTTATAGTCATGAAACTTTCGTTTACACGTGCATATCCTCATGGTGAACAAATATGCCTCAAGAACCTATGACTTTATTGGGATAGATTTCCGACTATCTCAAATTTTGTTAAAAAAACTCAATTCCTTGAGGGTTTTTTCCTAGGCTTTTCACTCAGACAAAAATCCTTTAACACGTATCATCTATGGACCAATGTCTTCAATCTGACATGAAGGTAAGTCTGTACAATAAAGATTAAAGCAACCTGGAGCCATTGACTTCTAAAAAGGGTGTGGTTGAAGACTGAAATGCTTATATCAACATCAAATTTGCCACCTATGATCTTGAGTCCAATACAAAAGTTTTTGAGAATCAAATTCTGAACAATACAAAGTCAACATATTTCCAATTAGGGCGTGGCATCGAATTGGGTGTGGCCTCTGACTAAAATCACCACAGTTCATAGTCGGAATGTTTGATTTGAGCGGGACCAACGTATTGGCTGTTGGGCACCAAATTTCAAACTGCTTAAGTAAAATCAAGTTGATTGGCAAAACAACATGGCCGCAGAGGCTCAAAATTGTCCAAAATTAACTTAATGCCAAAAGGCAAGGCTAACTTAAACACATCCTCATCAAACTTGATGTAGTCAAAGGCACATGGCTCCAGATGAATCCCTCCAATCGGGCTATAGGGGTAGCTATATTAATTAACAGCTCTGCAGACTTGTGTGTGCAGATCAGCTGGCAGGTGTGTTTACTGACATTTTCAACAAGTCACTGCTCCAGTCTGTGGTCCCCACATGTCTCAAAAAGTCCACCATCATTCCAATCCCCAAGAAGTCAAAAGCGTCCTATCTCACCGACTACCGCCCAGTAGCACTCACCTCCATCGTCTGCTTCGAGCAGTTAGTCAAATCATTCGTCACCTCCTCCCTCCCTGACTCACTGGACACCCTGCAGTTTGCATACAGGGCAAACAGGTCCACAGACGACGCCATCGCCCTCACCCTCCACACTGCCCTGTCCCACCTGGACCAGAGGAACACGTATGTGAGAATGCTGTTCATTGACTACAGTTCAGCATTCAACACCATTGTGCCTTCCAAGCTCGCTGTGAAGCTCAGGGAACTCGGGCTCAACATCGCCCTTTGTGACTGGATCCTGAGCTTCCTGACAAGCAAACCCCAGGCAGTTCGGATAGGAAACGCCACATCATCCACCCTGACTCTCAACACCGGCGCATCACAGGGCTGCGTGCTCAGCCCTCTCCTCTACTCCCTGTTCACACATGATTGCGTGGCCACACAAAGCTCCAACACCATTGTCAAGTTTGCTGACGACACGACCGTCATCGGCCTGATCACCAACGGCAACAAGATGGCGTACAGAGAGGAGGTGAGAGCCCTGACATCCAGGACAACAACCTCCAGCTCAACCTCAGCAAAACTAAGGAGCTGATTTTTGTTTGCCAATCAACAGATCCAAGCTGATGCTATTCCAGCGTTGTCAACCGTATGCAAACAAAAAAGGTCTTAATGGTCTGCGTCACAGTCTTAATGGTCTGAAAGGGTCTTCATGGTCTGGGTCAGGGTCTTAATGGTCGGTTAGGGTCCTAATGGTCTGACAGGGTCTTATTGGTCGGCTTTAGGCTATAATAATAATAAAACTAAGAATTACATAAGTTGCCTTCGCACATTGTGCTTGGCACCCTAATTGAAGTTGCATGCAGCATTTAATTGGTGCCAAGCACAAAGTGCGAAGGCAACCTATTGTAATTGTTAGTTTTATTATTATTGTTCTGAAGGTTTGCATGTGTTCATATTGTTGTCCCTTTAATTGCATATAAGGGCAATTGTGGTTCATACTGTTCGGGGATTAAACGTTTGTTTTATGTTGTGTGGGATCGTGCTGTACTGGTTGATTTTGTGTGACTGGGGAATTGTGTTGCTCGTTTCTTTTGTTTGCCCTTTTGTGTCAGTTTGGTCCATGTAACAAGTTTGGGATGATTTGTTTGTGATGAGATCTATCTGCGCGGAGTGATTTTGTCTACCGGGGATACGGTCACTCGCACAGTCGATTGGTCAGTCTCGCGTAGTCGGCCGTGCGCGAAGTATTGTGCTAGTAGCAACCTGCATTTTGGAAGCGGCACGGTGCGGACGCAAGGTCGAGAACTTGGAGTATTCTCGACTTGGAGTCTTTGTGTGTTTCGTGCTGTCGGCAGCACGGTGTATCGGCAGACGGAGGTGCGTTTGCCGTCCGTTCGCCCGCAAGTATTTCTTGTGGGGAAGGGCGCTATCCAGGAGCACGTGCTCGCGGCCCAGTCGCCCACTAGTGCTCCTCGTGGTGAAGAGCGCTATCCAGGAGCACGCGCTCGCGGCCCAGTCGCCAGAGGGACCCAGGAAGAGGCTGGTCTCCTTCGATCCAGACGAGGTTCGTGAGGCGGGTTCAAACCCCCCTACCAGGCAGCACCGCCGATCTTCACCCCATCTACAAGGGAGGTGTCCCCTCTCCAACGCCCCCCTTTGTATCCGGCAATTTCGACTCATTCCCTTTCCCCTCCCCCACTCCACGTGCACCAACGATCCAGCGGCGCCGCACTACGAGCACGAGGACATACGTTAGGCCCACCGAAGGGCCTCAGGTCGGATTGTCTGTGTGTGTGTGGGCTGTGTGATTGGGTTAAAGGGAGGGTACAGCATTGGGGAGGTAGAGTGTGAGTGTTTATTGAAATGTTTATATGGTAATGTGTTTAATGTGTCTCTAGGGCAGTTCATTGTCTATTAAATTGTTCAACGTAGTTTTTGGTCTCCTCTCACTCTTGCTTAAATACGTACACAGGTTATATTGTTTGGTTATAGATTCCTTAAGTCCGATTTCATCCCTTTGGAAATTATACAGTCCTTTATAGGCTCCGGTACTTCCTTCAGTACAATTATTATTAGGGTGCCAAGCACAAAGTGCGAAGGCATCCTATTATACTTGTTAGTTTTATTATTAGGGGTCCTACAAACTTCGTAGGAACCCTATTGTATTCGTTAGTATTATTATTAGGGGTCCTACGAAATCCGTAGGAACCCTATTGTAATCATTTTTTTCCTGACAAAATCGGCCATATCTCAAAAACGACATCGTCAAAAGTTCTAAAAATTGGCAGGCTTGTAGAACTCGTAAATTAAGTTAGGGATAAAAAGGATTGGCCAATGAAGATAGGTAGCGCTATAACAAGCCTTTGAAGTGCAACATACTCAACAGGCTGCCATTTCCACTAGGAAAATGCAATATAGATGAAACTTGATATACCGTACTTGCACCATTTCTCATGATGAACAACTTTCACACTGCAACCCATACGGTCAGACCATTTGGATTTAGTGCAGTGACCACAACTTGACCAAACACCCACACATTAACTCCTTTGGCGCCGAAAGTGGTAAAAGCTGCAAACTTGGCACACATGTACCAGGTGACTGTGGGACTATATGGTGAAAAATACATAGCAATAAGGCCAAAGACGGCAGAGATATACATTTTAAAGTGAAAGACATGCATATGTTCAATGTTTAAACAGCTTGTGAAAAACACGTAGGCTTTGCAAAGGGTTGATTCCATGCCAGTATACTCATGCCAAATTTCCAGTCGATATCTGAAAATAGAAATTGGATGCATTTGTTTGAAGTTGTCTTTCTGAACCGCGGCCATTCTACAATGCAGGCTGGGCCTTTAAGTGGTACACAAGTAATTAAATAATGTCAGTTGGACAGTGGATTTTGACACAGTATGCTTTAGAAACATGGTTGCTGATTGTTTTGATATGTTAACTTCCGGTAAAGGGTTAGGGTTAAACCAGGCATAACAACTTTTTTTAAGTTTTTAAGGCATACCAATGCTGTTACCATACAGACCAAGCTCACCATACCTCCACGTACGGAAGAGTTCTATTTCTCAAAATATAGGGTTAGGGTTAGGCCTTAGGGTTATGGTTAGGCCCTAGGGTTAGGGTAAGGGTTAGATCAGGGTCAGGGTTAGGGTTAAACCAGGCATAAAAACTGGTTCATGCCTTAAACAAGTTTTTAAGGCATACCAATGCCATGTTACCATACCGACCAAGTTCACCATACCTCCGTGTACGGAAGACTTCTATTTCTCAAAATATAGGGTTAGGGTTAGGCCTTAGGGCTAGGCCTTAGGGTTAGGGTTAAACCAGGCATAAAAACTGGTTTATGCCTTAACCAGTTTTTAAGGCATAACAATGCCATGTTACTAGGGCTGGGCGATATGACCAAAAAAATCATATCCCGATATAGGTAATTCATATCCCGATGACGGTATATATCACGAAATAGCACATTTTCTATAAATTCAATGAATAAATAGTTTATATAAAATGACCACGTGGAAAGGCCTATTTCGTATTACATATTTGAATTATATACTCTACAAATAAATATAACTTGGTCATGATTATTTTTCTCCTTTTTATTTAGAACCGTTGTGCAAATTATGCATGTAACAAAATATAAAATATGAATGTATAAATATAAAAAGGTAAGGTTTTTTTTCAATACAATTTAATTGACCAAAGTACCCATGCATTATGCTGACCAATTCTATTGTAACTTGCTGAAACTATTAAAATATTTTTTAGTAGTAGTTCAATAGTTCATTGAATAGTATTCAATGTATCTGTTTTTCTTATGTTATGTTATTACCTGTAGGTTTAATAGGTTGGCATTCTCTATACTTTTTCTAAACTTAAACAGGCACCTTTTCGAGTGCTATGGGTCCTATCTATTATTCCTTACAAATCTATGAATAGTGCCTGGTTTTCCAGTGGTTGAATGGCTTGTTTTATTGCCTTAGCACTGTCATAGTTCCTTTCTCAAAATGTCAAAAAATATGTATATGTCTACTCTTTAAATGTATGTTGTTTATCCAGGTCTGTCGTACAATATTTATATATAGTTGTATTATTTTATTTTGATGTTATATTTTAGCATCTGTTTATTAATAGAAAACCAATAAAAGCTTTAAACCTACTCTTGAATATTGTGTCAATATTGTGCATTTGCGTAGTGTAGTGCTGTCTAGTGGTCAGATTTCATATTTCGTTAAGTCTTCCCCAAATGCGCAAACTTGGCTGACGTTGGGGGGGGCGGGGGGGCCGGGCCGGGCCGGGCCGGGGAGAATTCCCGGTGGCTTTAAGTGCCCCACTCCGCCCCTGGCTCGTGAAGTCAGCCACCAGAAATTCCCTAATTCAAGGCGTCTTGCACTTTTTGTCCTCACTATGTTTGGATCAACTTACAAGTGCGAATCCGCATTCTCACACATGAATGCCATTAAAACTAGTAATTGCGCATCCCTCACTGCCGAGGACCTGCACCACTGTACGCATATTGCCATGACGTCATATACTCCCGATTTCAATGCTCTTGCTAAATCAAACAAATGCCATTTCTCTCATTAGATGGCACATTTGACCAAGAGGGTCACTGCATGCCAGTTAACACTAACAGTCAGCCTATGTTTATTAAATAAGGATTGTTTTTGAAAAGACTGTTGCACTTAAAGTAATCTATTACTATGTATTTTGATAAGCTGTGGCACTCTTGAGTAAACCTAGGCCTACCTGTATTTTGATAAGCTGTTATTACTACCTTGAAATGCTTCTTACGAAGCCACTCCTTCGATGTTTCCACCCCCATGCTTCACTGTA
Organism: Melanogrammus aeglefinus; assembly: GCA_900291075.1. Taxonomy (NCBI): domain Eukaryota; kingdom Metazoa; phylum Chordata; class Actinopteri; order Gadiformes; family Gadidae; genus Melanogrammus; species Melanogrammus aeglefinus. The sequence continues at coordinate 60,472 of OLKM01002055.1, read as the reverse complement.
CACAGGAAATTTTGAAGAGTAAATTGAACTCAATTTGAGTAAAATTTTACTCCCAAAAAGACAGTATTTGGTCCCAGTCCAAAAAGAGTAAAATTTACTCTCGTCATAGAGTTACATTTTCAGAGTTATTTCTATTCTATCTAGAGTTCATATTTTACTCCACAAGATTAAAATGTACTCAATTTAGCATAAAGTGAGAACAACTCCAACACCATTTCACTCAATACAGAGTTGTATTTTACCCTATACAGAGTAGTAACTGCCTCAAAATAGAGTTCAAATTCTACTATTAATTGAGTTGTATTTTACTCTGTACAGAGTAGTAACTGCCTCAAAATAGAATTCTAATACTACTATGACTAGAGTTCTATTTCACTCAATAAAGAGTTGTATTTTACTCAATATTGTTTTTAATAATGATAACTCTGGATTAAAATGTTTGAAATAAAAAAGACCAGAGAATGAATATTCAACAATGCACTTTAAATGCATATCACATGCACTGAGCACCCATAATATATGGGGGGGGGGGGGGGGGGAGTCTTTCAGGGTGACACATTCCTATAATTTTTTGATAAAAACAAATAGAATATTGTAAACAGGTATGCACACTATCACCACACCATCAGTAGCTGCTGATAAGGCTGTAAAATATTGCAATTGCCATCAGCCCAGCTAAAACATATATGCCCAATTGGTGGGCCATCACAATTTGGACACAATGTGCTCTTTGAAATTGGGTCGATTAGATAAAACAGGAGAAAATATGAATAAATTAGAATTTGAGTTATGGGCAAAGAAATTCAGAATTCCATTGTTCATCTCCAGTGCAATAGTTAGAGCTTAGCGATTCTTTTATCACAGGAAACAGTATGGGACAATAAACAAACTTGAATCATCATTACTGTATGACATCTGCATATCGAATGCTTTGTAACAAAAAAGCTCTCTGACATCAACAACATGAGGTCCTTCTGCAGTACACACAACTTTAAATGCATAAAAATGCTCATCCATACAGTGTTTGGAGTGCAAATGTACACAACAGTAACCTCTCATCTTTAAGAACAACACGGTGGATTTTGTGAAAAACTGGCATCTCATTAACCACTTTAAGACAAACAACTAAACCTGGACGATACATATTTCCATGGTGTTTGGCCCATCTAACATCCAACACCTTAGTGTCAATTGATACCTGAAGAGCCTCTGCTATCTCACAGCCCCTGTCCATCACGTTTAAAGCTACCATTTTGCTTGGACCAAGCACCAGTCTGTCGGGCTCAAATGTCTGCCAAGTATATGCTACTTGACTTTGGTGTTTCCTTGCCAATGTTTTAGTTATATTTTTGAAGCTTTTTAGTTGTTTTTTAAAGAAATTGTGCTTTGCTTCATAGCGCATGCACCAGGTATGCAAAAGTGGTCCAATTTTACGAATACATGTAGGATAATGCACCATAAAATGATGCTTTTTGGCAGGAGCCTCTTGCAGGGAAACAAATGCTTGGAATAACCCATGGTGCTCTGAAATCAAATGTTTCAAATAAATGGTAATGCCAGTTGATAACATGGGAGAAAATACAATATCTGCTATTTGAAGCAACAGAAGCAAATACCAGTGTGGATCATCTCGACAAACCAAGTCCCCAAATATAAGTGGGAGATTGCGAAGTAAACACCAAGATTGGATCGCATTTAACCCCAAGTCACTTGAGCCCTCTACCAACTTCAATGAAGGTGGCTTGTTGTTTTGATCCATGTAGCCATAGTTAAAGTTCTTAATTCTCCTGTCTATTTCCTTTGTTGTGTAGTTTTTTATCAAGTATAGTATAAGCAGCTTCATTTCATATTGTGCCACGCCCTCCAAGACATCGTGCATAATATCGACAGAGAAGTTTTCACATGTATTGAAGTACTGCAAGGAATTTAGAACACAAGAACGTTTAACACCCATCACATAGGGAAGACTAAGAGTTTTCTCCATCATTTGGCAATGTTCTGCGTGAAGTGCTTGAGTTCGCATCACTATCTTGGGTGAATCTTCTGTGTATTCTGTCTGAAAGTCCTCTTTCTCAGCTAGACAAAAGCGACAACAATATCTGGCACTAAATGACTCTACGAAACCAAACAAACTATTAAGACCCAGGTTGTCACCAGTAACTTGGACAATAGTTCCATACACATTTTCTTCATACAGTGGGACCCGAATTCCCTTAGTCTCCAGCTCTTTAATGTCTTGCACAATTGGATCAAGTATTTTAGAAAAGCCATATGTTTTAATGTCTTGGGCATGGAATAAAGCGACCAAATGAATATTAAGCAGCATTGAGTTGTGCTTTGGAGAAAGATTGCGCAAGGTGAAATACATTGCTCCTATTTTATGTATTCCCTTTTTACTCCCCAACGGATTTGCGCATTCAAAATCATCATAGAAAAGTTGCAACTGAATTGCATGCTTCTGTTTTGAAAATAAAGGATGACTCTTGAAAAGATCTCCATCACAAAAGTCATTAAGATCTTTTCTTGAACTGGAATGACTCTGCATCATCTCTTTTATCTTAGGGTGTTTGTAAATGAAGTCTAACGTTTTCAAAACTGGGATATAAACCAATTTATCAGTGACAACAACTGGATCATAAGTTCCAGTAGTCCGATTGCGCCGTGTATCAAATCTTGTACCAAGAACACATTCAACGGGTTCCACCCTTCCCCACTTCTCTGTGAAATACTGCCTTCTCTTAGTTTCAGAATTTAAGACGCCAAAAGGATTTTCAATTTTTTCAAAGCACTGATCAATTTTACACTCAACCTCACTTTTGATAGGTTCCTGTAAAGATAGACACTGCTTCACAGATTATTTTGCTTGATTATGGATATCATCAACAATCTCTTCCATTGAAGTAACCAAAGAGTTAATGATAGTTTCGCCTACACCTGCCACTTTAAGTTCAGCCACTGTCGCAGCACAGCTGTCCACAAGACTCTTATTAAGAAGGACTGGGTCAGAGGGGGCACTGTTTAATGGAAAGTCATCAACAAAACGTACAGCTAAGGGGCCTTCAGTTGAGGGGCCTTCACCAGGATCACAAGGTCCATGTGCTTTAAGATGCTTTCGAAACCCTGAAAAAGTACCAAAGAAACGAGAACAAGCAGGCTGACCACATTTCAGACGAAGTGTCTTTCCTGAACAAAGTCCGTGGATCACCTTCAAGTGCTTAATTAGTGAACTGTCATTTGCTTGAGGGCCTTTGCAAATAAAACAAAACATCTCAAGGTGTCAAACTCAGTGCAGCATCCGAGCTCTCATCTCTTTGACCCTGGGATTCACCTTGGTGGTAGCAGTATCAATCTGATAAACTGCGGTTTGCAAGAAGTGGTAGACATTGGCCAGATCGAGGTTGTACGAGGTAGCGAAGACGAAATGAGCTTTAAAAAGCTCGTCAAAAGAGGCAAGAGAATCTGGTGACTGACACGGGATTGCATGTTTGTCGATAACAATGAAATACTTGTGTGTGGCGCTCCTCTTGGTTCCCACAGCCAGTAGATAGGGTTGACGGCTCTCTGTGATGCTGTCCAGATGCCCTTCAATACTGGTCCCAGTCTGTGAAAAGAAAACTTAATCAGTCTTGCTATTAAAATGTATGTTGCAGTTTAGGGCCCAATCATCACCACCAGAATCACTTATTGCCACAAAATGCAAGATTTCAGCCTTATATTTTTTATTTTGCTAAATGTAAAATAAATAGATTTATTCATATCAGCGTATCTGGGGCTGATGGTGATCGATCTGTGGGGAGCCAAATCAGAGAAATATCACACGGCACTCGCTGATTACAGATGAGCATGGTCATCGCATGATTTCACAAGAGTATAGTTTTAAGATTTAATATTACGGACAGAACAGTGAGTCCTTTTAAACTTTAATTAAACTGTAACATTACCTTGATGAATTTCACAAGGTGGTCAATGGCTTGTCTGGCAGAGAGCTTTCCTGGTCTCTTGTTGCGGCCATGAGGTGATGGTGGCATGAGGTGGATAAGGAGCAAGATGGAGGACATCTCACTGTCCCATCCTGAAAATACAAGAAAATTCAGAAAGACATTCTTACTAAAATGTTTATATTTTTGTTCCAAACCATTTCCTTCTTCTATTATTATTATTTCTTTAATTTGAGTGTACCATCTTCCAGTTCTTCTGTTGTGGATTCAGCGTTATGAAGGAGATCTTCAAGGTCGCTTGTCTGGGTGAGGCCACGGGTTTGTTCAAGGACTTTCTGCCTGTAGTGAGTAGGCCACTTCTCCAGGAACTTTGCAGAGATGTCATCACCAAACATCAGACTGAAATCCTGCACTATCTGCAGACAAGATGGAATACAGAAAACAACATGGCATATATTGTTAATAGGTGCACCAGGGCTGACCAGGAATGTGATCTGTTTAAGTCATTTTTCATTTCAGCTTGATTTTAATGCAAGGCTTTCGAAGAGCAACATACCATTCCCGTGATGTCAAGAAATCTTGGAAAGGTGGTGAATATTTCAGAGGACTTCACTGGGTCATGAACCATTTCTTGGCGATGGATGAAGGTCTGTTTCATCTTCTCCTTGATGATTGCTTCATCAGTTGTATGCTTCATGAGTGCGATGGCCTCGCAACACTGGGTTTCTGTGGTTAGCCGATTTTCCTTACTGAAGGGGGTTCTGTCACCAGAATCTGGACCACCTGTAACAGTGATCAGTGAACAGTGACCTGTAACAGTGAAACCACATACTGATGCAATACTTGCTTTACTTCTCAAAATAGTTAAGCCACTTTAACCCCTTACACAAACGGCCAATCGTCTTTTTGCTAAACCCCCTGCGATGCACATCACTAACAAAAAAGCACTATGCACATTGAAGATGAATTGAACATGTGAACTCACAAAAAAAAAAATCTAACACACAAATCATGTACCTGTCAGTGGCTGAGGGTTTCTTTTATTTTGTCCCTCTGAGGCTTCTTTTTGAAGCGTTTTCACTCTCCATGCAAGAAATCCACCCCCATCTACTGGATTGTAATAATGCTCCTAAAAACCAAGAAAGTGTTTCTTTTTCCTCCTTAAAAAACTAACACATGTTCTTGTCTGGAGAATTGATGAAATCAAGGTCAACCAGTCTGACATCTGCTGTGTTCAACTTGTTGAGGTTAGGAGACAAGGTCAGCATTTAGAAATGTTAATAATTTGTTGCAATCTCACTCGGTTTTTTGATCAATACTAGAAGGAATGAGTGAAGAGGTTAGACTTGTTTTATTTACTTACATAGCCCAAAGTGCCCTGGGGATCGGCCAGGTATGGAAACAAGGCAGTGATGCCCTTTGCGTAGTCCTCTTTAACACGCCTTGAAGGGCTCGTCCTAAAGTATGCACACACACGTATGAGATCCAAACAAAAGTAATCCTATGCCGATGCCTACTGCACTTGGTCTGAACCAAATAAAACCATAAATGTTAGGGTTGGATGTTAATTACATGACAACATACCCATGTTCACTAGCCATGTGTGCAACCAATATCTTCACCATGTCACGTCTTCTGGAATCTGTTAGGCTTTTTTTCCGAGCGTACTCTGTAAGGATCCTCTCTCCTCCAGGTTTCTCCCTCAGAATCTTTTCAATCATCTAAGTGTGAGGGGAAAATAAAGAGGGGAGGGACATGGATTTGGTGGCCAATTACATTTACAGTGACAAAAATGTAAACCATGCCCCAATTTACTTGGCCATTTCCCCCCCTTACCCCTTTTATCAGAATCACCATCTTGATCTCTCCATCTGCAAAGCTTACCCGAGCAAGACGAGTCAGGTCATCTCTGTTTCTTTGGCCAGGACTAGGCTGCAAAATGATGGTGTCATCAGAGTCCCCTTCATTTTCTGCACTAGAAGCTGAGAAAGGAGCTTATGTATTCCCTTTTTACTCCCCAACGGATTTGCGCATTCAAAATCATCATAGAAAAGTTGCAACTGAATTGCATGCTTCTGTTGAACATAAAGGATCAGTGTGTGACTAATAATAACATGTCATTATTAAGAGGGGATCATCTGTGATAAGAGTAATGTAAAAGATCACATTAGATTAGGATGGATTCACACACCAAGCTAGTTATTCCTCAGATGCTTTTTTAAGTGTCTGAAGAGGCATGTTTATTCAAAATGTCATGCAGCGTGGATAAGTCTCTCTTTACTATGTTGCATTACAAGGTTAGGACTAAATGGATTATAAGACTCCAAGTTAACAAGTGACTCACCCTCAAAATCTGAGTCCTTGGGCAAACAGACTTCAAGCACACCCAGGTCTGGTTTCATTACAAGAAACGCAAACGCGTCCTCGTCAACTTCAGTGTTCAAATCATCATAGACTTTTAAGTCCAACGTAGGAATTTCAAATTTCTTGGAAACTGTGAAATCAAAAAGATATTGCACAAGATTCATACTGTTGTGCAATTCATCTTATTTTTATTATAGGTCACATCTGTGTCACTTTCCATCTGAACCACTTAAAACAACGATTTTATAAGTTTACGAGTGCAATGCTATGAGCTTGCAAATCTGCATTTTATTTCTTATTTTTAATCATGAAGATTTTTGCAAATCTAGAATATACTTTTACAGCGAACATTACCTCAAATCATTCATTTTCTCACGAAACAACATTTAAAGAAAATATAAGACATCACCACTAATTTACACATGACACCCAGTAGGCTGTGCAGTTTGTTTCACTCACCACACTCCAAAAATGATTTGAAGGTCAGTTGCCCTTCATAACAAATGTATTTCTGGCGCTCTCGGTACTTCACTCTTACAGCATGCATCCTTTACGGGGGAAAAAAGAAAGATACTAAGATGATATAGAGCACAACAATTCATGCACTGAATGCTACAATTAGCTTGAGTATTACAAAAGCCCTACCTACAGGTAGACTCGATAGGTCGGTGTAAATGCCTCAATTCAGAGTAAAATACACGTGTTTGCTAGCGGTCCACACACAAAAAACCACTTACTAACCGAAGAACGAACTGGTAAAAGTCAACTCAACACGTGCTTGCTAATCGAACAGCAGAGAAAACAGTCCACACATACTAGACTGATCCATAGAAAATGTAATTAAAACACACTTGCTAACCGAGGGCACAAACCACATTCAGCGTAAACCTTCGATAAAATGGTCAGTAAATATTAAGCTTACTGATAAGATAAAGATACTAAGATGATATAGAGCACAACAATTCATGCATTGAATGCTACAATTAGCTTAAGCTACAATGCTACAATTAGCTAAAGCCCTATGTACAGGTAGGCTCGACAGGCTACCACATGTCAGTTAGCTAAAACGGTCAGTGTAAATGCCTCAATTCAGAGTAAAATACACGTGTTTGCTGGCGGTCCACACAAGAAAAAACCAGAACAAACTGGTAAAAGTCAACTCAACACGTGCTTGCTAATCGAACAGCAGAGAAAACAGTCCACACATACTAGACTGATCCATAGAAAATGTAATTAAAACACACTTGCTAACCGAGGGCACAAACCACATTCAGAGTAAACCTTCGATAAAATGGTCAGTAAATATTAAGCTCAGTGAAAGCATAAATGTGGTAAATGAAGCTAACAAGAGTGAGGCTTGGTTTAAATTCACATCTAACATTATAGTTTGTGCTGAAGCTGACGTTAGCATCGACATTGGCATTTACGCAGTGCATGCATTACATTTCAAGTAGGCCAAAACCAATTTTGCTGACATTTTATCTTAAATAAAATCGAATTTAGTAGTTTGCTGACTTACCTCTCTCAACGCCATCCACAACTGCCGCTCACCTCAACTGCGATAGAAAATGGCGGCAGAAACGAAACCTAACCGTGCGTTCACACCAAACGCGAAATTTGTCGCCCGTTCGCGTTGTCGCCGAAGTTTTGTCGCGCCACACATCATAATCTGTCGCTGTGCAAGTTTTGTCCAATCTGTCGCGCCACCGGTACGCCCGATCTCGTCTTGATCTCGGAAGCTAAGCAGGGTCGGGCCTGGTTAGTACTTGGATGGGAGACCGCCTAGGAAAACCAGGTGCTGTATGCTATGAGTGCTCTGCGTCTGCGAGATACCGTCCCCAGCTATGGGTAAATAGTGGGTAGATGGCACCCAGCCTTGAAAGGCAACCCATCTAGGAGAAGGCTACTTCAAACAATAAACCAAAGATGTTGCTCGCGTCTCTTCCGATCCTCACAAGGGAAAGGAACAAAGGGCGGATAAGGCTATAATGACTGAAACGACCGGAGTAGGATAGTGAGGAGTTGCGCCCCACAGTCCTTAATTAGCATTAAGTCTACGGAGAAACCAGCTGGAGACAACGTTGGACGACTCGTTTGAGGACGACAGAGAGAGCGCCACAACTTGACTCCAGGTCCTCCATTTCACAACCATGTCCGACATTGCATGTCTTTACCTTTTTAAAGACAAAAGCATTTAAAGACAAGTTCTTAAAGGACAAGCATTGCATTGTCTTTAGCTTGAGCGGGAAAGTGAACGCTACGTCACTCAATTGAAGTGAACGCTGATTGGCTGTAAATCACGTGCTCATCACGCGAAATTCGCGTCAAAGTTGAAATATTTGAACTCGAGCGAATCTGTCGCGCCACAAATCCACGTGAACGCGCTCGCGAGAAGACGGCGAAAGTGTGGCGCGACAAATCAACATTTGTCGCCAGTTTTCTCTCGCGAAAATTTCGCCCGATACGCGTCTCTACGTTCACTTTGTATGGGATCTTGTCGCCCCGTCGCGTTTGGTGTGAACGCACGGTAAGGCTGCATCCGAATACCTAGTACATACTATTTCTGTCTAGTGTCTACTACTTGACCATACTACACTTGACTGTGTAGTACGGTCTACAGACATGCGTAGAACGCCGCCGAAACTCCACCGGATGTTTGGAGATGACGTATCTCCCCCCAGATGGCGGCAAAATGTACCTGTTTTCCGTCTCATTATCGTTGCTATTGAATAAAAAATATGTCTCTTTCTACGCAAATAGCTCTTGAAATGGATATCTATATATATTATATATATATTATATATATATATGGATATATATATATCCATATATATATATATGGATATATATATATAATGGATATATTGGTGGTGTCGGGTCAGCCATCTCTTCTTCGTTTGTTACCAGACTCCGGTTGCATTGTGGGATAGCGTAGTGTGGTCCGTGGTTCACTTTGGCGGTAGTATGCATTCGGAAACGACTTCCGTACTACAGAATGCATACTAGAGTATTCGGACGCGCTAGATATTTCGCATACTACAAAATGCATACTATATAGTATGCAAGTACGAGTATTCGGATGCAGCCTAAGAAAGTTTAGTGGGCGTGTTCTTGATATTACTCCAGTAAGATTTACTCTATTTTTTTCCTCCGACTTTAGTGGCCACTGGAAATGATTAAAATCCAAAATGAGTAAAAATTACTCTTTTAGAGGAAAATAATGGTAACTCTGAAAGAAATAGCCTACTCTCTCATTTTTCCTGTGTAGGTATGGTGTTCTTTGGATGCAACTCAGCATTCTTTCTCCTCCAAACACGATGAGTTGAGTTTTTACCAAAAATTTCTATTTTGGTTTCATCTGACCATATGACATTCTCCCAATCCCGTTCTGGATCATCCAAATGCTCTCTAGCAAACTTCAAACAGGCTCAGACATGCACTGGCTTTAGCAGGGGGACACGTCTGGCACTGCAGGATTTCAGTCCCTGGCGGCGTGGTGTGTTAGTGATGGTAGCCTTTGTTACTTTGGTCCCAGCTCTCTGGAGGTCATTCACTAGGTCCCCCCGTGTGGTTCTGGGATTTTTGTTTACCGTTCTTGTGATCATTTTGACCCCACAGGGTGAGATCTTGCGTGGAGCCCCAGATCGAGGGAGATTGTCAGTGGTCTTGTATGTCTTCCATTTCCTAATAACTTCTCCCACAGTTGATTTCTTCACACCGAGCTGCTTAGATTCAGACTTCCCAGCCTGGTGCAGGTCTACAATTGTGTTTCTGGTGTCTCTTTGGTCTTGGCCATAGTGGAGTTTGGAGTGTGACTGTTTGAGGTTGTGGACAGGTGTCTTTTATACTGATAAGGAGTTCAAACAGGTGCCATTAATACAGGTAACGAGTGGAGGACAGAGGAGCTTCTTAAAGAAGAAATTACAGGCCTGTGACAGTCAGAAATCTTGCTGGTTTGTAGGTGACCAAATACTTATTTTCCACCATAATTTGCAAATAAATTCTTAAAAAATCAGACAATGTGATTTTCTGGATTTTTTTTTCATTTTGTCTTTCATAGCTGAGGTTTACCTATGATGAAAATTACAGGCCTCTCTCGTCATTTTAAGTGGGAGAACTTGCACAATTGGTGGCTGACTAAATACCTTTTTGCAGTTATCAGCACTAATGTTTAATTAACTTGGAATCGGACATGGTGTTTCGTCTTCCTATCGATGTAACTGAATTCATATGAACGCGCATAACTGACATTCGGAGGGAGGAGCTGCAGCAGGTAGAGCGTGGCAGGGAGGGACCAGAGGGACCACTCTGAAGTTGTAAAAACAAGACACGATACGTGAAATTAAATCGTAGTGATGGTTGTCAATGCCATCTTGAGTTTCAGTGCTGTGTTCGCCAAGATTTGACTCACTGAACCCCTGTACCAAGATGGCGGCCGTATCGACGCATTCCAAGAGGCTCAACGCGACTTCTAGTGTTTATTTCTATGAAACGAGGCAAGCAGCAAGATAGCTACAGCGAGCACATGTGTGAGCACGATGACGGTTAATTTCGGTTTGAGTTGCCAGCTTGGTAATATGTCCCGTTTTTCCAGCCAAACGTAATTAAAAGTAGCCAAATTGGGTGGGAAAATTTGCTAAATCTGGCAACACGGACGGCTTATTTTAACAGCCAAGATGATGCTGAGGGATGTTTTGTTTTTAGTAGAAAACTATCCACACACATAGATTTGGAATGGTCCATGTTCAAAATGAAAGATCATTACAAACTTTTTAATTTAAGCCATAAAATACCTTTTGCACTTAAATGCAATCTGGCACTTTATTATTTGTATTAAAAATGGAATGTTTTTGTTTTTAAATATCCGGAAGAACAAATAAATAAAATGATGAAATTGTAATTAAGTTGATGTGAGTTTATGTGAATCGAATTGAAATCGTATCGTGACAGACTTTTGATATCGGCAAATATTGTATCGTTGTCCAATGAATCGATTTAATATCGTATCATGATGAAACCAGAGATTTACACCCCTAATTACTGTCACACTTAGCTTTTATGTTGCATCTTGCAACGCATGCTTAAATATCTGGTCAATTTGGATTTATATGTTACTCTTAGGATACTAAGCGTAACATAAATCCGTGACTACGCAGAAGCTTCAACAGAGTCGTTAGCCTTTCTATGTTCTGCGTTGCAGTTTTCAGTATGGTAATGCAATTCACCGCTGGAACGCTAGGAGCTGCGGGAATGAGACTTTAGCTGACCAATGACAGCCCCACGGTGTCCATCATATCATGAACATATTATAAACTAAGCTTAACTTTTATTCTAGGATTCTTGAATCGGCCAAAACAGCTTTGGGGCCAGCATGATCTGCAGAGCGACAGTAGATCGCTTGCAGATTTGGCTTGGTTAACAGAGGCTAGCAAACACACACACACACACACACACACACACACACACACACACACACACACACACACACACACACACACACACACACACACACACACACACACACACACACACACACACCTACACACCACACACACACCTACACACACACAAAAGGAGCAGCATCTAGACTAGAGCATATGCATCAGACAACCATTCAGGTTATGATTATTGGTGATTCTGATTATACATGAGTATGATATGATAAATTTGAATGGGGGGCTGCAGCCATATTTATGTATAATTACTAGGACTGGGCAAGTTAACACGTTAATTACGCGGTAACGCAATTACGCAATCTTATTTTAACGCGATTAATACAAATTGATGCATTGACGCACATTCTTTTTTTATTTCACTTTGATTTTGAAAGGTTTTGCCGACAGAATGTCAACATTCATATCAGAAATCTTTTTTAATTTTAGTTCCACTTATTTTACATTCAATTACACTTGCAGTAAGGGACTGCCTCTTTACAATTCCCAAAACTGTGGTGTTCCATAAGTTTCATATTCAACCCATACTGAGTGAGTTGATAAATATCCCTCAAGATCACTTGGCCTAGTTTTTGGTTGTTAAGTACAATATGATTATCTGTCATTTCAAAATCTCATTTGACTTCAATTGGAGTGTATTTGAAATATAATTTTAAATGTGTGATTAATCCCAAGTTAACTCAAAAAGCCAGTCTGGAGCCAGGCCCAGATGGAGGGCCCGTTGGCGAGCGCCTGGTGGCCGGGTTTGCCACGGAGCCCGGCCGGGCACAGCCCGAAGAAGCTACGTTGAACCCCCCCCCCCTCTTAGTCCTGTGGGCCCACCACCTGCAGGAGGACCCACTTGGGTCGGGTGCGCTGCCACATGGGTGGCGGGGAAAGTCAGGGGTCCCGACGGACCAGACCTGAGCGGCAGAAGCTGGCTCTGGGGACGTGGAACGTCACCTCACTGTGGGGAAAGGAACCGGAGCTTGTGATGGAGGTTGAGCGCTACCAGTTAGATCTGGTGGGGCTTACCTTTACGCACAGTCTCAGCTCTGGTACCGTACTCCTGGATTGGGGTTGGACTCTCCCTGGAGTTGCCAGAGGCGTGAGGCGCCGGGCGGGTGTGGGGATACTCATAAATCCCCGGCTGAGCGCCGCAGTGTCGGACTTTACCCCAGTGGATGAGAGGGTCGCCTCCCTACACCTAAGGGTGGTGGGGGGGAAAACTATGACTGTTTGTGCGTATGCACTGAACAGCAGTTCAGAGTACTCAGCCTTCTTGGAGACCCTGAATGGAGTCCTGTATGGGGCTCCAGTAGGGGACTCCGTAGTTCTACTGGGAGACTTCAACGCCCATGTGGGCAACGATGGAGACACCTGGAGAGGCGTGGTGAGAGAAACGGCCTCCCTGATCTAAACCCGAATGGTCGTTTGTTACTGGACTTTTGTGCTAGTCATGGATTGGCCATAACAAACACCATGTTCGAACATAAGGGTGCTCATAAGTGTACATGGTACCAGAGTACCCTAGGCCGAAGATCTATGATCGATTTTGTGATCATGTTATCTGATCTGAGGCAGCATGTTTTGGACACTCGGTTGAAGAGAGGGGCGGAACTGTCAACCGACCACCATCTGGTGGTGAGTTGGATCAGGGAATGGAGAAAGATTCTGGACAGACCTGGTAAGCCCAAACGGGTACTGCGGGTGAATTGGGAACGTCTGGAGGAGGCCCCTGTCCTAGGGATCTTCAACTCACACCTCCGGCGGAGCTTTTCTAGCATTCCTGTGGAGGTTGGGGGCATTGAGCCGGAGTGGGCGGTGTTCAAAGCCTCCATTGCTGAAGCTGCGGCGGTAGTTGTGGCCTCAGGGTCTTAGGTTCCTCAAGGGGCGGTAACCCTCGGACATCGTGGTGGACACCGTTGGTGGTTAGGGAAGCCGTCCGACTGAAGAAGGAGGTGACATTATTGGCTCAGTTATTCCATTTTCAAAGGGTTTCTTTAGTATAAGGCCAATAACGTAATAACCAGCCAATAACATACTGCGTTATTACATTATTGGGAAAAAGTTATTACGTTATTGGCGCAACAACTTCATTACATTATTGGCAATTTATTACGTGATTGGCTTTATTACATTTAAAGGATTACGTTATTGGCAGTTATAAAGTTATTTGCCGTTATTACATCATTGGTTGCTACAGGGTGTTATTGTGCTTTCCGACTTTTCCCTTTGCGTTTGATGGTTTTTTGCCGTTTGTATACATGTTTTACGTCTGCTAAGCTAGGAAAATCTAAGTCCGAGTCAGGGGGAGTATTCCCGCCCACAGAGAACACCCCTAAATAAGTGCGTGAAACAGCTTGTTTACGCTCAAACTTGACCCCGTAATAGTGGGACGTTATACTGTGCAATGGACAGCGCTGACGTCGCGCGGTTAGTTACGCCCTCAAACCAAGCTGTTTACAGCAGTAGATGGGTAGTGTACGGTTAGCCGGCAATGTTTACAATTTCTAGGGGCATGTGAATTTGCCGTGTTAGGGTTAGGGTTACGTACACTTTGTTGCACTAATTGCTAACATACAGGCATGTAACCCTATTTTAGTAGTACCCCCAAATGCAATTGTTATCCCCAAATAAGCATGATATGGGATCTTTAAAATTAATGTTTCTTGACCCCCTTTCATTGTTTTCAAGGACAATTGTCAATTGAAACAACGATTGACCAACATTATTTGGTAGTTTTTTTCCTCAAGAAATGCCATTTTGACACTATCTCTTTGTGTTTCCCTTGATTGTTTAGTCTCCTGCTGCTTTCAAAGCAGTGTTTCCCCATACATAGACCAATGTGTGGCGCAACGCCACAGTATCAACACTGAGTACCACAAATTGATTCTGCTCTTTTTTTCTTAGTGATTTTGAAATATAAATATCGGAAAATATCGTTCATTCATCTTCGCATAGCACTCTTTCTCCCTGTCATTCTCACTCACACACACACACACACACACACACACACACACACACACACACACACACACACACACACACACACACACACACACACACACAGAGACAAGCGCATATACATGCCAATGGTGCGCGGGTACACTTAACACTTATTGGATAAACCCACATATCGTAGCCTACATACACACGCACTGACAGCGAATTCGCCCGCTCCTCCTCTCAACGCGCCTAGAAAGGCAAACCTGAAGCAGCGGGATATGCAAGGGATAATGTATAGAACGCCGGTCATTATCGGGAAAAAAAGCCCCAACAGGGCGAACAGGACACCGACGCACAACGGAGGTGTCTTGCTTCGCCCTGAAGGGGCTTATTTTCGATAATGACCGGCGATGATCTGTACATTATCCCGCTTATTACACGGCTACTTGCCAAAACGAAAAAATAACTTCACATGGTGTGTCTTTTTACAATTTATTTGTTACGAGCATTCGTAGTGTTGATCAGCAGAGAAATAGTCTGCCAAAGACATTGACGTTGCTTAGCACCCGAAGATGCTGGGGTTGACAAGTTACCGGTACTTGCAGAGTGATACCAAAGACGTCATTAGAAAACAAAATCCTTAATTTTCCTTGAAAGCGGTCAATTATGCACATGATTATACTTCGCAACGGTGAATTATCAAATATAATTCCCCCCCGGAAGTTGTGAAGGGCCCATGCAAGTGAACGGAGCGTTCCATGGCATTGAGAAGACCCGTGTAATAATTGTGATTAATGTGAAATGCGGTTATAGTTTATATTCAGTAGGCTATATGAGGGCTTTCTGCCGGCGATTTTAATTCGCTCTGCAGCAGAGGCTGGAGATCGGCAAGATCGGGAGGTCCACTTCCCCCCCCCCCGCCACACATTGCTACCTGGTCTGTGGGAAACACTGCTAAGGAAAGAAAAGCGTACATTGAATTCCGTTTGATCAACAGAACATGTTGGTGCTGATCCACACCCCTCTACAGGGAAAGGAAGGGACAATTGTTTCTCATTATTATTCCTGTCGTTATGCCATAAGAAGTCAGTATCTTCTTCTTGGGTCGCCACTCACGCAGTTTGAGTAAATCTACTCATATTAAACCCCAGCGGGTGATAACAGTGGGTTTATCAGCCCGTTTCACAGGAAAATTGCCTCATGTAGGCTAAGTTGCCAAAAAATTATAAAAAAAAGTTGAATGCGATTTGGAGAAGGCTTTTCCATAGATAGATAAACCTTGTCTTGCATTTGGGAACATTTAAAAAAACATAAGCACAAACAGCACATATAAGTAGGCCTACAGGTACATACAGACTCAGATAATGATAGACAAAATGACAGACTAATGCAAACAGACAATAAACATTCAAAGTGCATAGTACATACATTTAGGATGGCTCTCTACCTGAATTCAACCTGTTAATCAATTGAATACTCCTTGGCACAAAAGATGTCAGCGCTCTGTTTGTTTTTACACAAGGTATTCTGTAAAGCAGACCCGAGGGGAGAAGGGAGTACTCAGGGAAGAGGGGGTGAAATGGATCGTCTAGTATCCTCAAGGCCAAATCTATTGTATATTCCTCAGCAATGTACGTAACGCTTTTCACCTCCATTCCAGTTATTTTCCTTCCTGATGTTGTAACCTTGTCCAGCATATCCCTGTTCTGGCCAGTCTGGCCACCCCCCCCCCCCCCCCAACACTGAATCGCAGAGGTCACAACACTTTGTATAAAAGTTAATTAAATCTCATGATGATTCTATCAGCCTTAAACTATGCAGCTTTCTTAAGAAATAAAGTCTTTGTTGTTCCTTTGAGTATCTTGCCAGAGTATTAGCCTTCCATGTAAGTTTGTTATCTAGGATAGTCCCTAGGTACTTATTCTCTTCCACCATGCCTAGTCATTCCCCTGTTAAGTGACAGGTATAAAAAGGGGGCCTTTTCCTAAAATTGATTATCATTTTTTTGGTTTTCAGATTTTTTTGGAAGGGTGGTGATTGCATTTTCCACACCTCTTTTCTGCCTGCATGCAAATTAAAGTATGTCCATTTGAGCAACTGTTCCATGATGTCCAAGGAGATAAGTCCCCCTCCCTCCCTCCATATCTACCGTTCCCTGGTGGCTGCCTGCGTAGGGAACATCCAGGCTTTGTTTTGCTTCATAGGATTAGGGAAGAGGGGCATATGCTTGGACTAGTTACTCAGTATCTTCTTTATGTTTGTATGGATTCTTTTTTTAAATGCATCTATAAAAAATGGTGGGCCAAGCCTCAACTGAGAAACCACTAGACCTAATCAATCCCCCTGCTTTCAACAATCCAACTAGCCCCAACTCCGTCCTCATTCTCAACCCCACCACAGAGGTAATTAAGTTTAATTCGTTTTTTGGGTCTTTTAAGAGTCAGCTTTTCCAAGTTCATGTGCATTGAATAATTTGAATTAGTATTTAACATCATATGATTAACTTTCACTGTTCTCCTACTGCAATGCATAACCGCTTTGTGTTTCAGTTCCGACCAGAAGTGAATGGAAGTTGAGATGCTGATAGAATTAAAAACAGAAACTAGCTAGGTCCAGATTAATTAATTCAAGCTTATCCGTAATCAAAGATATGCACATTCATACAATTATTATAAATGTATAATCTACCAGCATAATATACTTCACCAAACATGATATATTGCATACAATGGCTGGAAGTTCCAGGTTTAGAAAGTAAATGTCTATCCCAGCATTTCAACCTTCTGGAATTGCTAAAACGCAAAACATTTAGTGAGACCAACAGCTGAACAAAAACATAGCTATAAAACGGTCACAATCCATAACAGTCCATCTCTGCCAGTGTTAATTTCATTAACGAAAAATATGACGAAAAATGTTTGTCAACAATCTTTTTTCTGTGACTGAAACGAGACGTTGAAGAGCTAATAATAGATGTTTGATAATAAAAACTACGACGAAATCTAAGTTTTGTTTTCGTTGACGAGACGAGACAGGACTTAAATGTTAGTGGTGTGGTGGACATTCAAAAGGCATAATACTTTCCCCCAATTGTGCGTCTAGTCTGTCTGTCAAAATGCATCCCTGTCATTGGTTGAATTGGTTGAGGGATGTGGGCAGCTTGAACCCCAGCCAGGTGCTGCTGATGACCCAATTTCAGAATGACGGCGATGATCCGCTCAGCTATGAGCCAGAGAGCTAACGTTGTGCAGTTTACATATTTCTTATTCGAAATTCGTCCCAGCCTTTATACCACAGAAACTCTAGGGCAGGGTTCGCAACTAATTTTGGCCTCAGGACATTTTTTTTTCCAGCTAGTAGGTGGCGGTCCAGAACATTATGAAAGGCTAATTCAAGGAATTGATTAATGAAAGTGCATCTGGAACTGCGATGCAGGTCCGTCAGCTGGCTTAGTCATATGCCTACCAAGCACTAGATGACTCTTTAAAGACGTACATATAAACAATTGCATGCCCGAATCATGTAAATGTCATGCCTGATCACGTCGGGTAGAGGTGTTGCTGCACTGGCTCCACAGAGACAACGCAGACATATCATCATGAGCAGGTCTAACTGGAGAGAAAGTGAAATCCGCGAGCTGCAGAGACGCAGAGGAGCTGTCCTTACGAGGCTTTTGTCGGGATAAAAAAAACCCTAACCCGCCCCTAACCCAAAAGTGGTCAGCAAAATAAAGAATATGTTGGCGTTTTTGCACTTTTAGATAGTTAATCGCGTTTGTAGCCTACACTCAGACGTGAACTCATTCTTGCATGCGGGTGTCTCTCCAGTAAATCAAGAAAGCCCGCGCCGTGATGAACGGGGGATTTTACTCCCTCGGTTTTACACCGGAAACTTGAGATAAGACGTGAAAATCGCTGGGCATGCCAAGCCTCGACCGAGACGGCTTGGCAGTGTAGAAAGGCCTTATGTTGGAGAGAGGGCAGTAGTGTGAACTAAAAAAGCAGCCAACCACTCTTAAAACACTTCACACAGCACAACACACACACAACACGGCGGGTGCTGATTGACTGCATGCACGCACATACACGCACATATACACACACCATGGCGGTTGCTGACTGACACATAAACCTCCGTTCCTAGCCTACTCACCGTTAGAAGAGCGGTAGGCGAAGTAGCCTCATCAGAGACTCTACTTGCGTTAAACAACAAAGTCTCTGAGCTTGGCGTCTTAAATCTTTTGTGGACTTTTGTCAACAGCTCCTGCCTTTCTCTTCGTGCAGTATCACACAAAAATATGTTATGTCAGGTCGCCATGGTTGTTGTATATAGGCCTATAGAGGGGGGTTCCGTTTCATTCAATATTGCATAGTTTCCAATAACTCCCGCTCAGCCCCTCGCAGCTTACACTTGAGTGTGTCTCTAACCTTCCTGGAGTAGTAGCAGGATTTGATACAATTAAATTCAAAAACTGTTGTGAAAGAAAAAAAGGCTCACTGTATCCGGCCCTTTACATTTAAGCTAACAGATATAGGTATTCGATATTCAAAAAAATTACAAAATAATAATCATATAACTTTATAATAATCTGGCGGGCCAGATATTATGTCTGGCGGGCCAGATACGGCCCGCAGACCGCCAGTTGCCGACCCCGCTCTAGGGTCTATAGCATATAACAGTTTAATTAATTTATCACAATTTACCAGCTCTCGTTTTGAATTAACCGCGACATTCGTTTCAATGAGAATCGCGACGGTCTATACTTTCAACATCAAGTGTGCATATTTATAATTTGAAATTTGTCCCAACCTTTATACCACAGATACACTAGGGGCTATCTATAGCATATATCTGCGTTGTCTGATTACATTTTAATTCATTTTTTTACAATTTACCAGCTTTCGTTTTGACAATCTGACTGGAACTACTTAGCAGGTATCCATATATCAGGGGTTAGCCTAATTGAATTTGTTTAAAAAGAGAAAACATTTTGACTAAAAGATGACTAAAATGTAAGGACTTTTTGTCTACAAAAAACTAGACTAAACCTACGAAGGGAAACAATGACTAAAATGTGACTATAATGAATAAGCATTTTCGACTAAAGACTAAGACGTTAAGACTAAATTTAAAATAGCTGACAAAATGAACGCTGATCTCTGCTGAATCTGCTCATTTATTTCCTCTTGTTTTTTGGGGTGTTATGTGCTTCAAGTCTGTTATTGAAGTAGGGGTCGGAAACCCTAGGCACGCATGCCACCACTGGCACGGGGCAGCATAATCATTGGCACACTTGAAAAAATCAATATATTTTTTTTAAATTATATTTTATTATTAAAAATAAAACTTTATTCTGCACTTTATTGTTTTTCTCAAATGGGATCAATTAATAGTTTTTAAACCTATGTTGTGAGTAATAGAGAAGAAAATATTTAAAATATTGTTGCAAGTGGCCTTTATGCATCACATGGTTTTGCAAAGCTGTACATGTCTTAAAGATATTGATGTGGATGGTTCTAACATTCTCATACATTCTTGTTTTTTACATTTCTCACTGCAAATATGTTTTTGAACGAGTTTCTGAAAATGGTGTTTTAAGATGGGACATATGTAATTATAATTTGTAAGCCCTACATTTAGCTAGAGGTGTCAATTGTGTCGCAAAGTTCCTCTCTATTTATATGCTTTACTCACAGGTGTGTGTATTGACCTGGATATGAAGCGTCGGTAGCGCAAAATAATTTAACATTTATTTTTTCTTTAAGACGGAGCTCTCCTCTCCTCTCCTTTTAAATGCTTTACTCACAAGTGTGTGAATTGACATGGATATGAAGCGCATATCCAGCGTCTCTAGTGCACGGAATGTTCTATTATTTTGTGCAGTGCAAAAATATATAGCATTCGTATTTTAAAGAGATAAGCTGAAGCTCTCCTGTCATCTTGTTTAAAAAAAGAAATTCAGTAGCAGCGGTCATTTTTCGCACTTAGCAAGCGGCATACCGCCGCTGCTCTGTGCATTGTGGTCACCGGCTTGGAGAATGAGCCGGGTTTCGAAGAGACTACACGTGGCAACGGTTAGATAAGCCGACTTCGGCGTTTATTCAATGGACTCAGACAGGACAAGGGTGCGCTAGGGTCTCCGTGAGCCTGAAGCTTCTCTAGTCAATGCGTGTCTCTGCCTCTCCAGTGCTCCTGGTTTGTAGCCTCTCTTATAGTGGCTCCGGGCCTTCCTCCTCCCAGCCGCCAGATGTCCCCCATCCCGCTGATTGGGGGGAAGGTCCAGGTGCTCTCCGTCGCCGGCTGGTGGGTGGGGGTGGTATACCCCGTCCTTCACGGTCCCTCGGGCCCGCTCAGACCGAGGTTTCAGGGGCGGGATGCCACAGCATGTAGAGAAACACTGCAGATTCCATTTAAGTCGCTAACGAAGGCGGTGCTAAATTGATTAAGCCCAGCTAGAACTAATGCCAACTTCCACTTGAGGCTTCCCAGTTCAGCCTCGCCTTGCTCATCTTATTTCAAACCAATCCAACGTTATTTTGGATTACGCAAGCTCACGAGATATGTAACCAGCCCAGAACCGTGAATGTCGAATCATGGATCGAATGTCCGAAAAGGACCGAGCATTGTCATTGTGACAAAGGCTTTGTCACACCAAATTTGTACCGGGGGCCGAATTTGTACCGCCTCCGTAATCAGATGTCTGTTTGCCAGGCAACGGACAACTGATTACATAAGGGTTGTCCGTTGCCAGGCAGGTATCAAAAAACATTTGCGCTCATGTTGCCAAAGACGAAATAACATAATACAGATAACGGATCGCTAGATAACACTTGTTTTTACTTTATATTTGTATTGTATTTAATTGTTTAATCGAATTTAGCTAGTAAACTGAGTGTTTAAAGCAGGTTTCAAAAAACATTTGCGCTCATGTTGCCAAAGACAAAATAAAATAATACAGATAACGACTGCACACTTGTACATGGTTCTAACACCATTGTTAACTTTGCACATCAGTGATTGGGCTCATCAGCGAAAATTATGAGTCGCCCAAAAGGAGGAGGTCCAGCGCTAGTACCATGGTGCATGACAACCTGGCTCTCAACACAAAGGAGACCAAAGAGCTCATTGTGGGCAACAGAAGGTTTAAAGGTGGCACAGACATCCCCATCCGCATCAACGGGACAGAGGCTTCAAGTTTCGAACTGTCCACGTCTCGGGGGACCTCTCTTGGACCCTCAATATAATAAACTAATAAACATTGCAGGCATCCCGCACTCCCGTTTACACTCTGTTCTATCTGTAAAGATAGGGAAAACAGACTGAAAAGTACATTAGGGAGTTATACAAACAATGTTTGACTTGGGCACTAAATTAACCTTGACAAGGAACTACAAATTCCATTTACCTTACTAACTTGAACAGTTATGTACTATGGGTTTCAAGATAAGTTAAAATCGTTTTGTCAAAAAATGTGCCCTTATTTGTTTACTACAGATAAAGTCCAAAGCAATACTGTAATTCACCGTCGCCATGTTACCCTCAGTTTTCATGTCTGTGTGTGTTTATATTTAAGCCTGTCATGTAATCATCTGAGTGGGCCTTCTGGTAGCTGCTCTCACGGCAGGCAGGTTAAGGTCATACGGAGACAGGGCTCTGTGGAAACACTGATGGCCTCTGAACCCCATCACACAGGACACTAATGAATGCACTGGACCAATTATAAAAGGTTGGATCATGCCTTCCCTTATTGTCCCTCCCCATCTTCAACTACCTCTTAGCACATATACAACTGAAGACTCAGGCCTTACTTATATACTTTTTTTAAGTGCCGCAGTTTGTGGTGGTACTCTCCTTTTACTTCTCTGTAGCACCACAGCCTCATGAACATTTAACATACTTCCTGGCGCATGACCCTCTTATATCGTGACACCATGATCTCCATTTTGGGCAGATTTTGGTTTAATCAAAGGCAACCTCAGAAATGTAGATCCCATCTACAGGGCCTGCCTGTTCACAAGTTCAGGTCTGATACTGTTACTCTTCTATTTCCTTTTGAAGGGTATCAATTGGCTAATATTGAATTATAATAACAAAATTATATAGTTATTTTCTGAGTTTTACGTATTTTGGAATTCTTCGTTTACTCCGTTACTTGTTTACTTATATTGCTACTTTCCAGAACATTACTAGTCATACCAATCCTTTCTTACTCTTTCATGTCTTTGATGCCCTGTAGTTAATGCACTGTAGTTAATGCACTTATTGAGTTATTGAGAAGGATCTATTCATCTTTGATACTAATAAATATTATATGTGGATTAAAGTATTTATGTGGTTGTGTGTATTTTTTTCTAGACTGTGGCAATGAAATCTGCCCTCAAGGAGATGGATCTGAACATTGTGGAAATGACGGACGAGAATGCAACTCTGGATGGAGGCGATGTTCTTTTCACAGGTCCGTCCACACACACACACATACACACACAAGCACATGCATACCCACGCACACACAAGTACAAATACAGAGACAATAACCTTTACACTAGTTGTTCTCAAACTTTTTATCTTCAGGCACCGCTTCAGCATATAGATATATATATTATTTGGACCAATCCCCCCTCCAAATAAAAACAAATTAAATTATGTTGCATACAATTTAATAAATAATGGCCCCTGACCCTGCTAAATCTCCCCTTAATTAACTATTGAGATATACCTTCTGAAATCTGATGATGTCTTCCGGCCAGCCCTCTTCTCATGGCTGGAAGAATTATACATTTACGGGTCACAGACATGCATTTATTCTTTATCGTTAATGTATTGGTTAATAGTGTCATAAAATTCATCCATAAAGCATTTTCTACCCTTAATTGATCCTATGATGTAGTGACATCAGCAAGAACCTCTCTCTCATCCTGGTACTACTCAAACTCATCAGATGTTGACACTGTTGAGTTCTAGTTTGGTGAGGCAGAAAACTGACACTTCTTCTTTGATTTGCTGTAGATTCTGTTAGTTCTGTGCAGTGAGCTCAAAATGTTAGTTGGGATCTTCAACACTGAACAGGCCAATAGGAAAACGTCAAAGCAGCCATACACCTTTTTATGACTTAAAGACTTTAAGAAGGCTGTTGAATTTATCCGCTGTTGGTGGGTATAGAAGCGTAGGGGGTCATCACTATGTTCCCCGGGTCCTATGTTTCCCGTTTTTCCCAAAAAGGGTCCTATGTTCCCCTGTAGCAATACATACCGGGGAGCATAGGACCCTTTTTCTGAAAAAGGGTCCTACGTTCCCCACTGTTGCGGGGAACATAGGACCCTTTACCCAGAAAAAGGGTCCTATGTTCCCCGCAATCTATCAATCTTTACAAATATTTAAACTTTGACTCGACATTCGCATGATGACAGCCAATCAGCGTTCAACAGCGTGGCCTCTGAGGGACATGTGTAACGTAACAGCCAATCAGCGTTCAACCGGCCAACTCAGTGCAGTGCAGTCCGGGGTGAACTGCAGCATGGAGGAGAAAGTGATTGTTGCCGTTTGCGACTCCCAGAGCTCTATATATAATAGTATATAATATAATATAACATAATGTAATTGTATAATAATATCACGGCCAAAAGTTACGGACCGGGGAACATAGGACCCTTCTTTTGAAAAAGGGTTCTACCTTCCCCGGTCATATACTGTACATATCGGGGAACATCGGACCCTTTTTGGGTAAAGCGGGGAACAGCGGGGATCTATATTCCCCAGTCTCATACAAAGAGGGGAACTTAGGACCCGGGGAGCATAGGACCCGGGGAACATAGACACGCTCCCAAACGTAGAACCCTTTTGCTTAACATTTGGTTGGTTTTGCGAATCCTAACTGTGTTAAGTGTTACGTTGTGTACCTCAAGGCTAGTCATTGTTTGCGTCAGCTGTAGCGTCAGGACCCTCCAAACGAAGACCCGTGAAAAAAAACAAATACTAAGGAAGTCTCTGCGGGAGTTCCTTGAGGAAGACCAAGGAAGAACAGCAGCTACTTCTCCTGCTACCCATCGTAGCTATATGCCGTACCTCAATCATCGTGAGGATATCCCCCCTGAGTAGACGCCACCCTAGGGTGGCGCTGCTCAGTGCAGCAACCCTTCCAATCTGTGCCACCCTCCGCTCTCCACATACACTGACATTGAACTGATGGGAGGAATCTGGAACTGCCAATCGGGGGTCAAGAAGGCAGAATCCATCTCGGCCTACCCATCCCTCATGACTCTCCCCCCCTCCTTTACAGAGACTTGGATCACTCCACAGAACTCTGCCACTCCAGCTGTCCTATCCACCGCATACTCGTTCTCACAAAACGCTAGACCATCGGAGCGAGGGGGAGGCACTGGGCTCCTCATTTCGCCAAAGTGGCAATACCAGGTCTTCCCACTAGAACACATAACCAGATATGCATTTAAATTCCACGCTGCCTCAGACCAGTCCCTCTTTGCGACTTCTTTGATGAACATGGATGTCCTTCTCAGCTGCCCTCCTGAAAATGGTAAACCACTCCTGATTGTCCAGGGCGACTTCAACATTCTGCCAAATTAGCCACCTGAATTATCCAAGTTTTTCACCACCTTTGACTTAACACTCACCCCTTCTCCTCCCAAACACAGGGCTGGGAAACAACTTGACCTGATATTCACGAGGTCCTGGGGTACCTTGGCTCTCTCCGTTACCCTGTGTCTGACCACCAATTTGTTGTTTTTTCTCTTCCCAAGAAATCCTTGCCCTCCCTCCTCTCTACTACTCACATTGTAACTACCTGCTGTTACCTGAAATCTCTCTTTCCTCTACGTTTGCATCAACTGTCCTGTCTTCATTACAATATCTCAAACGATTATCTCAACTGTCCACAGAGGAAGCCTCTGACACCATGCTATCCTCCTTCCCTCTCCTCCACCTTGACTCCCTCTATCCCTCCCAGTTCAGACCAGTGCGATC
The DNA here is from genome assembly GCA_900291075.1 of Melanogrammus aeglefinus. Classification (NCBI taxonomy): domain Eukaryota; kingdom Metazoa; phylum Chordata; class Actinopteri; order Gadiformes; family Gadidae; genus Melanogrammus; species Melanogrammus aeglefinus. The sequence goes on along the minus strand of OLKM01002055.1, from coordinate 34,812 downwards.
CTCACCCCTCCCTTGGCTGTCAAATCTTTGTGGGCTTATAGAGCAGAGTTGCGGGCAGCTGAGAGGAAATGGAAGAGATCAGACTGTTCTAATGATCTATTTCAGTACCTTCACCTCCTCTCAAACTTCACCTCCACTGTGTCAACAGCCAAATCTGGCTTATACCAGACCAAAATCAACTCCTCCGCCTCCGACCCCAGAAAACTTTTCCGTGTTCTCTTCCCTCCTTGACCCTCCCCCCTCCCCTTTCTTTCTCCCTTTCTGCCGATGACTTTGTTACCTACTTTACCAAGAAGGGGTAGGACATCAGGTCCTCTTTTACCCCTGCCACAATCCTCCCTATCCCCACCTCTGTTTTTACCCACTTTATCCCTCTCTCCTCCGAAGATGTCCACAGAATTGTCACGCCACCAAATGCCCCCTTGACCCGATCCCCTCCTCACTCCTCCACCCCGTCTTGAGCAACACCCTGGCATTTGCCACCTCCCTAATGAACTCCTCCCTCACTTCAGGCCTTGTTCCAGCGTCCTTCAAGACTGCCAGAATAAAGCCGCTCCTCGAGAAACCGAGCCTTGATACCAACGACATCCAGAACTACAGACCGATATCTCTTCTTTCATTCCTTTCTAAAACACTGGAACGTGCCACCTCAAAGCAACTCTCCTATCTCTCACACAATAATCTGCTTGACCCTCATCAGTCAGACCGCACACTCCACTGAGACAGCTCTCCTAATGGTGACTGAGTTACTGCGGGCTGAGCCACGTCCCTCTCATTGGTTCTCATTCTCCTCGAACTGTCCATGGCGTTCGACACTGTGAACCGCCAGATCCTCCTCGCTACTCTCGCCGAACTCTGCATAGCTGACTCTGCGCTATCCTGGTTCACATCCTACCTGACGAATCACACTTATCAGGGCACATGGAATGGCTCCTTGTCCAAACTCTGCACTCTTGACACTGGTGTCCCCAAGGCTCTGTACTGGGACCACTTCTGTTCTCCCTATATACCAGATCATTGGGCTCTCTAATCACATCACACTTTTTTTTTTTGCGTGCGTGCGTGCGTGCGTGCGTGCGTGCGTGCGTGCGTGCGTGCGTGCGTGCGTGCGTGCGTGCGTGCGTGCGTGCGTGCGTGCGTGCGTGCGTGCGTTATTCGATTGCCTGGTAAACATGTACGGTAATATTCATATATATGGACGCGTCAGAATTTTGCTGTTTTCACTGGATACAATGTTGCATCTGTGGCTGCTGGTAATGCAACCACAAAGAAGTACACTCTACGTGGCTATTTTCATCCTCTTTATGTTTTTTTTGTTTTTTTGACAGCACAGCATTTCATTCCATTTCACAGAACAAAACACATAGTGTAGGCATCTTAATGTGTGATCTTATATTATCTTAAATTGCAGTGCATAACTGGATGACTAACTTCTAATGGAATAGCAATAGATATCTATAGCAGAAAGCAAACGGTGAGTCAACACATATGTTAAAGTTTCTATGTTCATGTCATCTTGGGAGAACAATGCAGTGTATTTATCAAAGGGATTTGGCTCTCCACCCAGGTCAGGAGTTCTTCGTGGGTTTATCCAAAAGGACCAATCAGAAAGGAGCAGATATTCTGGCAGATGCCTTCAAGGTGAGTGGGAGCAGTGGGGCCTGATAGAGCAGAAAAGGCCTTTTTTTTTTTTTGTATCTGAACATTGATCAGTCCTGTGATCAATTCATACCTTTATTAAATGTATGGCCTTGATTACATAAGGGTATATGAATCTCTATTCCAATCACAAATTGAAAGTGCTTGTAAGGATGCGATTCAAACAGGCTCATTAAAAACTAACAACTAGTGTAGAATAAGAACAACGTTTATTGTCATTGCACAAGAAAACAACATTTTGTTGGAGCAGTCCTCCAGTTGCACAGTTATATAAAAAAACAATAAACAATATAAATATATATACAGTATATAAATAAAAAATATCTATAAATAAAATGTTTTCAAAAGTCCAAGTCCTTAAGTGCAATAGTGTAATCATGTGTGTATGAGATGGGGAGTATCAGTGTGGCAGTAGAGTGGGAGTAGAGTTCAGTAGTGTCACAGCTCTATGGTAGAAGCTCTTTTGCAGTCTTGTTGTGCGGGCGCTCAGTGTCCTGTAACGTCTTCCTGAGGTGTAGGAGGGTGAAGAGGAAGTGTCCAGGATTTGTGCTGTCTCTAAGGATGCCCTTGACCCTCCGAGTACAGCGGGTCTCTTAGATGTCATCCAGTCTAGGGAGCTGGGTGCCGGTGATCCTCTCAGCAGTCTTAATGATGCGCTGGAGAGCTTTCCTGTTATCTGCGGTGCAGCCAGAGTACCATACGATGCAGTATGTGAGAACTGAGTCAATGGCTGACATGTAGAAGCTCACCAGCAGCTTTTGTGGGAGACATGCCCTCTTCAAGCACCTCAGGAAATGAAGCCTTTGAAGTCCTTTGGTGGCCGTCGCAGTGATGTTGACGGTCTAAGTCAGGTCGTGGCTGATGTTGAGCCCGAGGTACCTGATGTTCTGCACAACCTCCACTGTCTCAACGTCAATGGTGATGGGGTGATGGACAAAGGGCTTCGTCTTCCTCCTGAAATCCAGGATCATCTCCTTTGTTTTTGCCGCGTTGAGGATTAAGTTGTTCTCTTGGCTATACTATGTGTATTAGATTAGAATATGAGATTAGATACGACTTTATTGTCACTGGCAGAATACAGATACAGGACCAATGAAAAGCAGTTAACATCTAATCAGAAGTGCAAAAGGAGCATTTAAATACCAAAGTGCTCTTTGAATACAGTGTAAGGTTATAAATACAGGTTTATCAGAAGTATAGGGGGATTATGTACAGAGAGTATAAATAGACATGTTTAGCCATATATAAATATATATACTATATTTACAGTATATATACAGTATATACCCATGTAGTATATCTATGTACAGTATATTGGAGTAGTGCAAGGGCAATTGGTGAAACAGTGCAGCAGTAAATGTAAACAGGTTGAACATTGCATAAAGTGAGATGCAACAGGTAAGCAAGTAACCATTTAAAAGTCCAGTGCTAGACGGGGGATGGAGGTTTGTTCAACAGTGTTACAGCCTCTGGAAAGAAGCTATACTAGTGCCTGCTGGTGCAGGAGCGCAGACTCTTGTATCGCTTGCCAGATGGGAGAAGGGTGAAAAGTCCATGGTTTGGGTGGGTGTCTTCCTTGACAATAGATTTGTGTCATGGGTAGATGTGTTGGAACGACTTGAACAAGATGGAAAAACACTCAGGAGCAGACGAGGAGTGACGGATAGGATGGGATCTTTTATTTTTCCCAAATTAAGGCCCTTAAGGTGATAAAGAAATAAAACAAAAATTCACAAAAAAAAAAAATATATATATATATATAGATATATATGGTTGACTCAGCATAACAAAATAGGCTTGAGAGTCACCAAAAATAACATATCAAAATTTCAAGTAACCGGACCTTTAAAAAAAGTCCCATACAGGAGAGCAATATTCAGGCATATGTCCTTTCTCCAGCAGCTCCCCCAAACCACTGATGAATGTCGGCCTAAGTAGGCCTAATCCCCACTGCTAATTGGTGCATACCAATTTTCCCATTGCGTCAGGGGTGTTTACAAGAGCAGTTACACAACAGCTTTTAAACAGCTTCCGTTCTACCCACAATTAGCGATAAACAAATACCCTTGTAAACTGTGCACCATTGCTATATTTTGGCATAGCCAAAATGTATGAAAACAGCAATAAAAATAAATATAACTCGGGGTCACTTCCGGTTTACCCGGAAGATTTGACGTCGATATAAACCCTGGTGACGCAGCGCCCCAACCCTCATATAAACATAAGACGAACCTCTGTTAAGGCTGACATTTACGCTGTGTTAACATGTAACATACAAACTAAATAAACAGACCTGAAATTTGACGACGACAAACTTGTTTGAGTGGTTATTGCGACAAAACAGGTGACGCTAATGGTAAATGGTATTAAACAGAAAGTTTTAATGATGGTACTTGCAAGATTGTATTAAACTGTCGTAGTGCGTATTGTCGTGGCAATTTCTTTGTCTACGGAGTTCCTACCGTTCCTATGTCAGATATTGCGTCTAAGGCAGATGAGATATTTATGGTACAAAAAACTCGCAAAACTTGTGTACAATTATGGTCATATATATTTGTAAAGATAATACAAACAAAAACGCAGCATAACAGGCATCAACAAATAATAACAACAGACATGCAATGTTAATCTGAGGCCTCAGATGGAAGTTCGCCCTGCGTCTATCAGAAGGCTCGCAGGGAGAAGTCCACTGAGTGTTGAAAATGGTGAGTTCTTATTCACTTCTGGTTGGGCTCTGTAGGGGAGCCGCCCCCTCAATCCACCAAAAGTCTTTGTTTCACCAGATGGTAATCCTTTGATTGAAGCTCTCCAAGATGTCATAAATACAGGTTTGTGGCCTTGCCCTGTGACCCCTCTATCACTTCTGCTGCCCAGGGGACAGAGGAACAGGTTTACATATCAAAGGGTCACATCAGGGTTATATACGAAAACAGTTACATCCCACAATAGGAGAGGAAGGGGCAGACAACAGGAGGTTATCAACCGGAACATCAAAGATTCACACTATAGTTGACCCTCTGCAAACATGTGGATTTTCCATCACACAGATTACATACAGAATAGTAAACTAAAGTTAAGAATAAGAAAACATAACAACATGTACATTTTCAATCACAGTATGATAAATGACACCGTAGATGAATGATTTTAAAACAATATGAAGATAATGGAATACATAAACAACCTAGACAAACAGACAGGCAATATTCAGACTCGATCTCTTGTGTGTAGCGTATCGCTACCGTGACGGTAGCTATGCGCCCCGTCACACACCCCCCCCCCCCTTAAGAAGGAGCGTCCGTCTCACGACGCGACATAAAGTCTGCAATTACATTGTCTTTACCAGCCTTGTACTTCAACGTGAATTTGTAGGGCTGCAAAGACAGGTGCCAGCGAGTAATCCTGGAGTTAGAGTCCCGCATGCGATGCAGCCACTGCAAAGGCCTGTGGTCTGTCTCCAGGACAAACTCTTTCCCCACTAAATAGTACTTAAGAGTATCAAGGGCCCATTTAATGGCGAGACCCTCCTTCTCGATGGTGGAGTAACGAGTCTCGCGAGGGAAAAGCTTGCGGCTCACATACTGTACGGGCATCTTGTTCTCCCCATCACCTTGCAGCAACACAGCCCCTAGGCCTAGGCCTGAAGCGTCCGTCTGCACTGTGAAGGGCAAGGAAAAGTCAGGGCTCTGCAGCACCGGCTCAGAGCACATGCGCTCCTGCAGGTCCCGGAAAGCGACCTCACACTCGGGAGTCCAGACCACCTTGTTGGGACTGGTTTTCCGAGTGAGGTCAGTCAAACACGCAGCTCGGCTGGAGAAGTTGGGGATGAAACGCCTATACCAGCCAACCAGCCCCAAGAAGGATCTCACCCCATTTTTGGTTGTAGGCGGCTGGCAGCCGTGGATGGCCTCCACTTTGCTGACCTGAGGACGGATGGTGCCCCACCCAGGACAATAGCCCAGGTAGCACACTTCAGATCGGGCAAGCTGGCATTTACTGGCGTTGACTACCAGCCCGGCCCGAATGATCTGCTGGAAGATGTCGCTCTGGTGTTGAAGGTGGGCCTCCCAGAAACTGCTGTGGATGACCACGTCGTCGATGTACGCCGGAGCGTATTCTTAATGGCGTATTCGCCGTTAAGCACCTCATTCACCATGCGCTGGAAGCTCGCTGCTGCACCGTGTAGGCCAAAAGGCATGACCCGGAACTGGAATAGGCCGGATGGAGCTCTGAAGGCTGTCAGCTCCTGTGCTTGGGGGGAGAGTGGTACCTGCCAAGTACCCCTTACACAGGTCGAGGGTGCTGAGGAACTCGGCCTTCCCCAGACGCTACACCAGCTCGTCCACACGGGGCATGGGATACGGGTCAAATGCAGAGATGCTATTCAGCTTAGAGTAGTCGACACAGAAGCGGAGCCCCCCGTCCTTTTTGGGCACAAGGACCACGGGACTGCACCATTCGCTGTGCGACGGCTCGATCACCCCCATTTCCAGCATAGCTTTACTTCCTGTTTCAGTGCGGGGATCAGTCGCGCCAGAACCCTGGTGTGGGTCTGCCGGATGGGACCTGGAGCTGTCAGGCGGATGTCATGGGTAATGACATCGGTTCGTCCTGGCAGGGCTCTGAACAGGCCTCGGGGAATGATGTTCATCAGGTCCTCCTGCTGATCTTGGATGTCAGACGATGGTCAGTCTCTCCATTCTTTAAGCAGATTGGCATGGAAGGTCTGTTTAGAGCGGCTTCTGCCTGGCCTGGCAATTTCCTAGGTCACCTCACCAACTCGGCGAAGCACCTTGAACGGAACTTGCCACTTCGCCAGCAGACTGCTCTCGGTTGACGGCAACAACAGCAACAACTTCTGTCCGGACATGAAGGTACGGCTACGTGCTGTCCGGTCGTACCACGTCTTCTGCCGGGTCTGGGCCTTGGCCAGTTGTTCGTGTGCCATGGAGCTCAGCTGGTCCAGCTTCTCCCGCATCTTGATGACATAGCCTGCCAGATTGGTTGGCTGATGAGTGGCGTCCCCCTCCCAGCTCTCACGGAGAATGTCAAGTGGGCCTCTCACCTCCCGTCCATACAGGAGCTCGAAGGGGGAGAACCCGGTGGATGCCTGCGGTACTTCTCTGTAGGAGAATAGCAGATATGGGAGCCACTGATCCCAGTTAGTTCCTGACTCAGACACAAACTTCCCAGCATCGACATCAAGGTCTGGTTAAACCTCTCGACCAAGCCGTCAGTGTGCGGGTGATGGGGTGTGATTTTGATGCCCCGGATTCCTAACAGGGAGTATACCTGTCTCAGTGACTTGCTGGTAAAGTTACTACCCTGATCTGTTAGGATCTCGTTCTGGACCCCCACCCGGGAGAAAAGCTGGATTAAACAGTTGGCAACTTGTCTAGCTTCGGTGTTTTGGAGGGGGAATGCCTCTGGGTACCGTGTCTGCATAGTCGCAGATGACTAGAATGTAGCGGTGACCTGCCCTACTTCTCTCCAGGGGACCTACAACATCCATGGCAACGCGACTGAATGGAACGTCAATAATGGGAAGGCTAATCAGGGGAACTTTTAACCCTCTCCTGGAGCGAGCTGACAGTTGGCATTCTGGACAAGACCTGCAGTATTCAGCAATATCCTTATGGAACCCTGGCCAGTAAAATCGGTTCAGGATCCCGTTCTCTGTCTTTTCCATACCTAGATGGCCTTCCCAAGGAATACTATGACCCAGATGTAGAACTTTGGCCCGGAAAACTTTCGAAACTACCAACTGCTCGGTGTCTACAGCCACTCTGTAAAGCTTCTCATTATTCTTGACAAAACATGTATTACCCTCTTCCAATGCTTCCCTAGCCTCATCTGGGTTTTTGACAGCGGAAAAACAGGAACTAAATGTAGGATCCTCTAGTTGCAGCTTTGCAAAATCTTCTACCAACACTTCATTGGGCTCTTGTGTTCGGGGAGGGCATACTTTCCTGCACTGAGGTACCCGTCACTTTTTCTCTGCGTCTCTCTGCCTTGGACTTCTTTACTTTGCCACCAGGGCAACATTCATATGGTAACTCAGACCACAAATCATTTGCTTTCTCTCTAGTCTGAGCTCTAGTTGCCACATATGCATTCACTGTGTTAACAGTCTGCAATAGGTCCACAAGCACTGGCACATCCTGGCCTAGGATCACGGGATATGGACCTTTATTTAGAACCCCCATGGTTAACAGATACTTTTGGCCTCTAATCTCACAGACTACCTCGCTGGTCTGGTGCTCAGACTCGTTGCCATGGATGCAGCGGACCTCAATTTTGCCCCAGGGTTGGAAATCAGACTCTAAACAAGACTTAAGGATAAAAGATTGACTGCTTCCTGAATCAACTAACGCTTGAAGAGTCTTTCCCTTCACTTTCACTTGGACCATCACATCAGCGGAGGCCATATGCGTGTGCTTACTAGGGCCAGGTAGGTAACACAGTCTAGAATCAGACATTTTCTTTGCCGTACAATTGGGCCTAATGTGACCTTGTTGACCACAACCATGACAAATAATGCCTCTAGGTGTTCTAGCTCGATTGGAGCTAACACTGGGGCTATTGGGGCTGTAGAAGAGCTTAACCACACGACCACTATCACCCGCAGGCTTACCAGTAGATGTCTTTTCCGGCTCTTGCTGGGCGGCTTGGTATGGTTTTCTCCAGTCATGTTGTGGTGGGCTCAGGAAGTACTTCCTTCTGGAAGGCCTGGCAGTCACAAAGGTTTCTTCCAGGTCTGCTGCTTCAGCTGATAAGCGAGGGGTGTGTTCTCTCACCCACACCTGTAGGTCAGTATTCAGCATGCCCAGGAACTGTTCCAGCACCATCTGGTCGCAAATCTGGTCCTTGGTCAGTGTCTCAGGCGCAATCCATTTTGCGAACAAGCCCTTCAGCCAAGCCTGCAACTCTTTCGCCGTCTCATCCTCCAGAATGGTCTTTGAACGGAAACGTTGGCGGTAAGTCTCTGCTTTAATGTTGAACTATCCAAAATGGCCTGCTTTAGTTTTATAATAATCCTGGCTGTCATCAAAATTCATTGCCACATAGGCAGTTCTGGCTTTACCTTTCAACAAGGGCACGAGGTACAATACCCAAGTCTCCAGGGGCCACTGACACGCTGTCGCGAGTCTTTTAAAGGTGGTCAGATAATGTTCAATATCATCATGCTCTTCAAAAGGAGCCATTTTAGGGGGTCTCCAGCCCCTATAGAGGTTTGGAGAGGCGGCAAGGCCAAGAGAAGTGGAGTTAAGTGAGCTGTGCATCCCGGGCATTGGTTGTTGCCCTGGACGTGGGAGAGGAGTTGGTATGTCCAGAAAGGGCATGTTGGAGAGGGGATCCAAGGCTGTAGAAGGGCAGGAGCTGGGTGAGTGCACGTGTTGCGGATCGGCAAGTGACTGCCCTGTTGCCTGCGTCGTCGCGGGCTCTCTCGCCAACCTCTGAAGCAGCTGGAACTGATGCTCCATGGCTTTCCACCTCTGTTCCTGACGAAAGGACTCCGCCTCCGCCTGGTCATGTAGCCGCCTCTGATACTCCACCACCGACTTCACGATCCTCTCAAGGCGATCTGTCCAGTCTTCTACCAATGGAAATGGAAGATGGAAAAACACTCAGGAGTAGACGAGTAGTGACGGAAAGGATGGGATCTTTTATTTTTCCCAAATTAAGGCCCTTAAGGTGATAAAAAATAAAACAAAAATTAACAAAAAAATATATAGATATATCTATAGATATATATATGGTTGACTCAGCATGACAAAATAGGCTTGAGAGTCACCAAAAATAACAAATCGAAATTTCAAGTAACCGGACCTTTAAACAAGTCCCATACAGGAGAGCAATATTCAGGCATATGTCCTTTCTCCAGCAGCTCCCCCAAACCACTGATGAACGTCGGCCTAAGTAGGCCTAACCCCCACTGCTAATTGGTGCATACCAATTTTCCCGTTGTGTCAGGGCTGTTTACGAGAGCAGTTACACAACGTCTTTAAAACAGCTTCCATTCTACCCACAATTAGCGATTAACAAATAGCCTTGTAAACTGTGCACCATTGCTACATTTTGGCATAGCCAAAATGTATGAAAACAGCAATAAAAATAAATATCATAATTCGGGGTCACTTCCGGTTTACCCAGATGATTTGACGTCGATATAAACCCTGGTGACGCAGCGCCCCAACCCTCATATAAGCATAAGACAAACCGCTGTTAAGGCGGACATTTGCGCTGTGTTAACATGTAACATACAAACTAAATAAACAGACCTGGAATTTGACGACGACAAACTTGTTTGAGTGGTTATTGCGACAAAACAGGTGACGTTAATGGTAAATGGTATTAAACAGAAAGTTGTAATGATGGTACTTGCAAGATTGTATTAAACTCTCGTAGGGCGTATGATAAATGACATTGTAGATGAATGATTTTAAAACAGTATGATAACGGAATACATAAACAACCTAGACAAACACACAGGCAATATTCAGACTCGGTCTCTTGTGTGTAGCGTATCGCTACCGTGACGGTAGCTATGCGCCCGTCACAATTTTCCTTTGTTTAAGCAGCGGTCATGGAATGGGTTGTGGATGGCGGGGAGTGGACAGCCAATAGTCCTCTGGGCAGAGTTGACGGCCATGCGGTCGTCAGTGTTGTAGTTGCCGTACCATGCCGTACCATGCCGTAGATGCAGTTTGTAATTTGCTCTCGGTGGTACAGTGGTAGAAGTCTGATAGAATCTTAGGACAAAGCTTTGCTTTCTTAAAGGTCTGTGGGAAGTAAAGGCGCTGATGCATCTTCTTCACCAGACTGGAGGAGTTGAGGGACCAAGAAAGATTTTCTGTGAGGTGGACCCCAAGGAACTTGAAGCTAGACACACATCTCAGCGCCGCTAATATAGAGGGGGGGGTGTGCCCTGCCCCTGGTTCTCCTGAAGTCCACAATGATCTCCTTGGTCTTCTTGGTGTTGAGTTCCAGGTTATTGTTTTTACACCATGTAGTTAGATGTTGAACCTCATCCCTATATGCTGTTTCGTCCTCATCTCTGATCAGGCCCACCACAGTGGTTTCATCTGCAAACTTGATTATGGCATTGGAGGCATAAACAGGGGCGCAGTCGTGGGTGAAGAGAGAGTAGAGCATAGAGCTCAGCACACAACCCTGCAGCTCGTCAGTGTTCAGGGTGATAGTGGAGGAGGAGAGACTCCCCAATTTAACAGCCTGGGGTCTGTTAGTAAGGAAGTCCATAATCCAGTTGCATAGTGAGTTGCTGATGCCAAACTGGCTGAGCTTGGAGATCAGCTTGGAGGGGATCACAGTGTGGAATTGCGGAACTAAAGTCAATAAACAGCATTCTATGTTTTGGGGCTATCCAGGTTGGTGAGTGCTAGATGGAGCACTGTCGAGATAGAATCTCTGTTGATCGTTTGCTTCGGCGGCAGGCAAATTAGTATGGGTCCAGTAAAGTGGGCAGGCAGAATTTCAGATGTGACAGGACCAGCTTCTCAAAAAATTTGGCAATGATCGGAAATCGATCAGTTCCTTGGCTGTAGAGTGTTTGGGCACCTGAAGAATGGTGGCAAATTTAAAACTGCGGGGGACTGTTGCTTGGGGTAATGACGTGTTGAATATGTCAGTGAAGACACCAGCCAACTGCTCAGCGCAGGTTTGCAGGGGTCCGGGGACTCCATCAGGGCCTCTAGGTTTCCGAGCATTCACTCTGGTCAGGATGTCGCAGACCACTGACGTGGAGAATAGGAGTGTGTCCTCATCTGGTGAAACAGCTAACTTGAAGGATGCCCCCTTGTTTTCCCGATCAAAACAAGCTCAGGAGTGGTTCAGCTCGTCTGGGAAGGAAGTGGAGGAGGGTGGGGGAGAGTTGCATGGGGATTTGTTGGTGAGTGTATGTAGGCCTTGCCACATATGCCGGGGTTCGGAGGAGTTGAAGTGCTCTTAAATTATTTGCTTGTAGTTGTTTTTGGCCCTTGATATTCCTTTCCTCACATTGGACCTGGCAGAGCTGGCCTCCCGACCTGAAGGCTGCGTCCTTGGCCTTGAGTAGGAGGCAAACTTCCTTGTTCATCCAGGGTTTCTGGTTAGGGAATAGTTTCACTGTTTTGTGTATAGTCACTCCCTCTGCACACATGTTGAGGTAATCCATGACAGATTTGGCTGCTGTATGAATGTTGTTATTGGAGTCCTTGGTTGCATCAACAGAAAAAAAGTTGAGTCAGTGTGTTGAAGTTGGTCTTGTAGAGTGGGATGTGCATCTTCCATCCAAACCTTAACAGTCTTTGTTGTGGGTTTCACACGTTTTGGCGTGAGGAACAGAGAAATGTGGTCAGACTGACCAAGGTGAGGGAGGGGTGTGACTTTGTAGGCAGCAGCAACATTAGTATAACAAAGGTCTAGAGTTTTACTGCCTCTTGTGAAGCAATGTAACATTTTGGTCAAATTTAGGGTGAACAGTTCTCAGGTTGCAATGGTTAAATTCCCAGTGACAATAAATGCCCCATCTGGATGTTTAGTTTGAAGCTTATTAATGGCAATGGAAAGTTCCTTCATTGCCACTTTACTGTTGGCATCAGGTGGAACATACACAGCAATGGTGACAATGCAGCTGAACTCACGTGAAAGGTAGAAGGGCCTGCATCTCCTAATTAAATACTTCAGCAGAGCAATGGGCATCAACAGTGACACAGTCTGTGCACCAAGTTTTATTTACATAAATGCATAAGCCGCCTTCTCTGCTCTTACCCGTAGTGTCTGCAGTCCTGTCCGCTCTGAGGATAGAGCGTCCTTCTAGTTCCACCACGCTTGTTGGGAAGATGCTAGCCAGCGCAGTTCAGTGCGGGTTTAGCCTTAGCTTCGCACGCACTACACCTCGCTTACCCTGTCTCTGCCTGAGGTTGCATCTCCGTTTACGAGTCTTTCAGGTCGGTAAGAATTGTCCATCTGGTCACGGTGATCTGATCAGCTCCGAAGGGAGCTGTTTGAAGTTGAACGGGTAATCCAAAACTAAGTTTTTGCAGCTTTGATGTACTTCCAATAGTGAGTTTCTGTTGTATTTTTCGAGTGAAAAAAAGGTAGGATTCGCAAAAAATGGAGAGATGCCAAGCCGCGCGTTGTGCACGCCCCGCCATCTTGGGTGGGTCGGCTTAGCTCAGGAGGTAGAGCAGTTGTCTTGTAACTGAATGGTTGCTAGTTTGATCCCCAGCTCCTCCTAGCTAGAGTGTTGATGCGTCCCTTAGCAAGACAACTAGGGATGCACCGATACCACTTTTTTTCAAACCGATACGATACCGATATTTGGAGTACTTGCCGATACCGAGTACCGATGCCGATCCTTCTACCACAGCAAAAAAACAAACGATTAGGCAAAATGCAATGATTTGGAAGACAAGTTTTATTTTCTTCTCTGCTTGTTACAACAAATAATGATAAATATGCACACATTTCAAGTGAAAATAAACATTTTTCTGTGAAATTATTGCAGTTTCCTCATTTGAATCAAACAAAATTATCAATTAGCACTGTCTTCAGCTTTTAGATTGAGAAAACATGAATTAACCTATTGCAGTGTCCACATTTGAATCAAACAAAATGTCATGTAACTATTTGGCACTGTCTTCAGCTTTTACAAAACATGAATTAACCTATTGCAGTGTCCACATTTTCTGTTTTTTTTTGATTTTCAAACGCCAGTCTCACACCTCGTCCTGACACACAGCGAGCGAGCGAAACGGCGACGACAACTCGCGCGAGGGTGTCCTGATATGCAGCGTGACGATTTTGTAGCGAGTGTATTTTATTGGTTAAGAATCCAAACCAATCAAATCATCGAGGGATGTAAAGACATTCAACAGGAAGCAGCGTGTACTTATCAACCAATAAGAAGTGTTTAGGGGCGGGATACCGCCGCGAAATGTCGTCCAGATAGAGACAACGCGAGCGATAAATTCAGGGTTGAGCGGCATCGCTGGACGGCGCGACGTCGCTCGCGGCACGTCAGGACAGGACAGGCTCATTGAAAAGTACACATTCTAATCACTTTTCCTCGCTCGCTCGCTCGCGTCACTGTCGCATCGCTGTATGTCAGGACGGGGTGTCACTCCTCGCCTAACCACGCTGTTTCTGATTAGCTCGACGTCTCCCCCTAGCCGCCAATCTAAAAAAATACAACAAAGATGCAAAGCCACCCTCTGATCGCGGTCTTCATGCAGAGCAATTGCATGCACTGGTATCGGTTCTTGGTATCGATAAACTTTAGCGAGTACGAGTACAAGTATATTACAACAGTATCGACCCGATACCCGATGCCAGTATCGGTTTCGGTGCATCCCTACACTTAACCCTTACTGCTCCTGACGAGCTGGCTTTCGCCTTGCATGGTTGACCCTGTTGTCGGTAAGTCAATGTGTGTATTAACCGATGTAAGTCGCTTTGGATAAAAGCGTCTGCTAAATGCCCTAATTGCAATTGTAATCTTGACTCTGCGGTCCCATGCTACTGTGACCTATAATACTGCTTCTTCTGCTATTTGAATCAACCTCAGGAGGACCGGTTGGATGGAGCACTGGACTGGCTTTATTTCTTAGATCTGCAACATGGGACAGTAAACACGAACAGTGTGCAATTATTGGAAAAGCCTTACAGTCTGTTCTCGCTCGCACCACAGCGTAACAGCATTTTACTTCTAACGGTGATCGTATAGTGGTAACATTTGGTTTGAAAAACATACTTGTAAATAAAATATAAAAACAAAATATCCTAATGGTCTGTAATAGTGAGTAAAAGTCAATAAATAAATGCTATTATTTGTATTGACAACATTCAGAATTAGCTCAAATAACATAAAATTATTCTAACATCAAAACAGACTCAGTTTTGAAATCACAAGTCCAAAACACATAGGCCTATTGAAAAATCCAGTGTAAAAGAGAAGTCGCATATTAATTACACATAACAACATTGCATATAAAACAGTACAAATAAACATACCTGCAACATGGGACAGTAAACACAAACAGTGTGCAATTAATGGAAAAGCCTTGCAGTCTGTTCTCGCTCGCACTACAAAAGGGGAGCTTGGCATTAGCATATACAGGTCACGTACACCTCGTGCTGAGAGTAGCTAGCTAAGGCCCCGTTTACACGAGGACGCTTGCGGGTAAAAACTACAAAATATTTTATCGGAAGTGCCTTTCGTTTAGACGGTGACGGCGTTTTTGGAGCATGAAAACGCATAAATCTGAAAACGCCCCCCAGAGTGGAAAGGTTGAATACGCTCCACCGTAGCGTTTCCGTCTACACTGCCAAGACGCAAAACTCTGCTCAGATCTGCTCACGTTGCGTACGCGTTTACGTCATATAAACAAACATGTCCGATTATTTCCATGTGTCGAACCATCAAAGCTGCTCTGACAGCTCTAATAAACTTACAGGAGTCTTTCCACGAAATGTACAGGATATGTACAGATAGTATTACTGAACAGAGAAGGATCTGTAATTATGTTTTGTTTTCGCGGCGTAGGTAAGACAAGAAGTAAGATTCTACGCATGCGCTCAGACATGGCGGTGTTGTGTGATAGTGTATCACAGCCCCACCTAGCCGCCTGGCATGCATACCCAATCGAATTCCACACACTTTTTGCGTCACCGTATGCACGCAGATTTCCTCCCGAAAACGCTCGTCTAAACGCGGAATAAAAAGTGAAGACGCGACGCCACTTTTGCGTCTTCTGTTCAGACCGTCATCGTGTAAACGTAGCCTAAAACACTCCTCACACATGTTGGCAGCTAGCCCAAAGACTATTCACACACTACGGCAACAATTTGTCCCAAAGCAACAAACCTACTGGTTTTTACAAATGCCTCATTAGTCAAGCATGTTATAAAACAAATGCTGATAGTTTGCACATCATATGAACCGTCGTTTTTATTTATAACTGACTTTATGTCCGAGCGAACGGAACAGCGACTTACCCACAGCGTAACAGCATTTTACTTCTGAGCGCACACAAGATGCCCATCATCAAGTGTAAAACAAACTTCCGCTGTGGACTTTCAAAATAAAATACACAAAAAAACCTTTTGTTGCAGTCCCAAGTTTGACAGGAATTTAACATTTAAGCCAAGTTATTATTTACACTGTTACACTACATTCAATGTAGATTTACTGCTGGTAGGTTGTCAAGTCATGTTCTTAGCTTATAGGTCATTGTTCGTAAGCCATTATAGCACAAGGGGCCACGTAGAACCTGATAATGTAATAAATTTCCGATAATGTAATTACCCCAATAATATTTATGACGATTATTCAACTTTTGACCCATTTATCAGATTTTCAAAAACAAAGTATCTTTGGAACCCTTGGGCCAAGCCGAGTTCAACACATCCTATGTCATTTTTTTTCGCCACATTGGAAATTCCGCCATGTTGGATTTGATCAAAAACCTTTAAAAGGCCAAAGAAATGGCTGTCAAATTATTACAACATTGGACAATTATTACATTATAAGGTTCTGAGAAATTAAGGCTAACCTGATAATGTTATAACCTCCCATTAATGTAACACTTTATTACATTATTGGTAAAGAGTTATTACATTATTGGGAAATAGAATTTACTACATTATCTGGAATTAATTACATTATCAGGTTCTACAGGCCATCATATGAAAATCTACGGCAATGTTTCAAATATGACACATTGCCGTGCTGTGCTTGGATTTCATTCTATAATTCCTAGACTTTACATTTCTATTATTTCATCATTTGTTGGATTATCCAAAGCGAAGTCAACCAGTTCACCACAGATGGTATATTTCCACTAGGGCTGCTTGATTATGGCCAAAATTATTATCACGATTATTTTGATCAATATTGATATCACCATTATTTACGACAATTATTCATTTGCTTGACGTAAACATAACACTGCTTTAACATCCGTGATCCATTGTGCTGCATTCCCGCTAATGTATAAATCTTTGCATACATAACACCAATTAAATCAACCGGGCACAAATTTTAATATTTCTGTTAAACTTGTGAATAAAGTGTTTATTCATGTGACCTCATAGAAGTAAAGTAAAAATAATTCCACTTTATTCATTGTACCCATATGATGAGTTGAGTGTAAAAAAGGCCTGGAACAAGGCCTGGAGGTTCAGCATTTTAACAGGCTAAAACTTGACCAAACACCCACAGATAAACTGCTTTGGTGCCGGAAGAGGTAAAAGCTGCAAACTCATCACAAATGTAAGCCCATACCCATTAGGCAATCACCATACTCATACGTCATACAGTAGGACATGGTTGCTTGCAATATATTTATCTTTAGTTTTGTTTTAAACTTCTTAGTTTTCTATGATCTTCAACATCTTCAACCTTTTGCTTTTGTTACTTAAATAATGGCATAATTCAGTTAAAATCTATAAATCCAATGTTTTTTCAGTTTCACCAACCTTTTTTTGAACATTCTACTCTGCTCTGAACTCAAGTCTCGTAAAAGGCTCTTGGATGATTTTAGGTCGTTGCTGTTATCAAGCACCACAAATCTAGATTCTGCAGTTTACTTTAATATCATATGAAGGGATAATTTGATAGTAACCAATGTTTAGAGCTCTGCTATGAAATACAGATGTTGAGTGGTTGATGTCTGAATGAACATTTCCTGAGCTCTTTAGCCTGGTGCAGCTGGAATTAAAAAACGATGGGCTTGAACGGCTCTTATGCTGCTTGGCTTCTGCTTCTAGTTTTGGAGGATTGTGATGCCGGACACTGCAATGATAGCCACTTGGGATCACAGTGTTCAAGATATGTATGCTCTGATGCACAAATAAGCTTCCTTATTGGTTGTGAAAATTGTGCTTAAATAAATGGCAAATCAAAAGATCTAAAGATATATTGTACAACTGCTTAAATTGTTACTCAAGTTATTACAGTTACCAACAACATCAAAAAAATAGCAATTTCTTTTTGTTTTTTGATTTGATCGGCTTGTTTTATACCCCAGAATATGTTGATTTGCAATTAAATGATGACTTTTCCCATATGTCAAATGTGTCAAAAATAATGCATTCGTCCTGTGGCTACCGGCATAATCCTGAGATTTGAAACAAGAAACAAAACTGTGCATGCTCTGCAGGACTATGTTGTGTCCACCGTGCCAGTGCTCGAAGGGTTGCACCTCAAGAGCTTCTGCAGCATGGGGGGGCCAGGACTCATCATCATCGGCTCCAGTGAACTAGCCCAAAAAACCCTCAAGGTAAGTTGTGGTTGTCTTTCGTATCCCAAACTAATTGTTTCCATGGTAACCGATATCCACAGTCGTTTTTGATTGTCCAATTTCTCCCCTGATGCGAGGTATTCAGCATGTCGATGCATAGCAGATTCAACAATCCAACCACTGATTGGCTACTTCAACAAGTACAGAAAAACAAATCTGCCTACCTGTCTGTGATCTTACCATTTGAATCACTTCTCGTCCCCCGGTCACATACACACTCACACGTCCAACATCAATTATTGGCAACCAATTTTACCAAAGAATGCTTTACTATTGTGCTACACGATGGTGCCAGTCTCATGTCTAACCCTATGGCAGGGGTCGGCAACTTTTTCTGGATTTTTTTTCTTTTGGAATATCTGTATCTGTTAGCTTAAATGTAAAGGACCGGATAGTGAACTTTTTTTCTTTCACAACCATTTTTTAACTTAATTGTATCAAATCTTGCTACTACTCCTGGAAGGTTAGAGACACATTCGTCACGGTCACGCGTAAGCTGCAAGGGGCTGAGCGGGAGTTATTGGAAACTATGCAATAGTAAATGAAAGGGAACCCCACTTTATAGGCCTACATACAACAACCATGGCGACCCAACATTACGTATTTTTGTGTGATACTGCACGTAAGAGAAAGGCAGGTGCTGTTGACAAAAGTTCACAAAAGATTTAAGACGCCAAGCTCTGAGACTCTGATGAGGCTACTTCACCTACAGCTCTTCTAACGGTGAGTAAGCTAGGAACGTAGGTTTGTGTGTGTGTGTGCAGTCAGTCAGCACCCGCCTTGGTGTGTGTATATGTGCGTGTGTGTGCCCGCAATTAATCAGCACCCGCCGTGTGTGTGTTTGTGTGTGAGTGCAGTCAGTCAGCACCCGCCGTGGTGTGTATGTGTGTTGTGTTGCATTGTGTGAAGTGTTTTAAGAGTGGTTGTCTGCTTTTTTAGGTTTGCACTACTGCCCTCTCTCCAGCATAAGGACTTCCTACACTGCCAAGCCGGTTCGGTTGAGGCTTGGCACGCCCGGCGATTTCACAGTCTTATCTCAAGTTTCCTGTGTATAACCGAGGGGGTAAAATCCCCTGTTCGTCATGACGCAAGCTTTCTTGGTTCACTGGAGAAGGCGGGGCTGCGCACGGGTTAGGGGTTTTTAACCCGACAAAAGCCTCGTAAGGACAGTTCCTCTGCGTCTCTCTCGTAGATCGCTTTCGTAGATCTTTCAACGTCTTTGTTTGACTGCATAATCTTCTCTCACATGATCAGCAGCTCGCGGATTTCACTTTGTCTCCAGTTAGAACTGCTCATGATGATATCGCTGCGTTGTCTCTGTGGAGAGTGCATCAACACCTCTACCCAATGTGATCAGGCATGACATTAACGTGATTAGGGTATACACTTTTTTAAGGAGGCCTACGTATTTTAAGAGTCATCTAGTGCTTGGTAGGCATATGACTAAGCCAGCTGATGGGCCTGTGTCGCAGTTCCAGATGCACTTTCATTAATCATTCCTTGAACTAGCCTTTGATAAAGTAGTGGCAACTTATTTGCTACTCTCGCAGGATGAAAGGTTTCTGTACTCATGTTTTTCGTAAGGCAATAAACTCCAAGTAAATCAAAGAAGGAAACGAGGCCGATGTAAAAGGAAAAGAAATTGCAGATTTATTCCCAAAACATAAGCCACGTTGAATAAAAAGCAAACGTTTCCAAGCAAAATCCTGGGTATCACCTCAAACTAATTGCAACCTGGTCTCACAGGAATCTGTGAAATGACTACGGACGCTTAACTCAAAATCCGTGGGATCATTACGGAAACACGCCGATTTCCGTAATATGCGCACGGACACAGATCCCCGTTTCGACGAGCGAGTCGACCATGGGCGCTTAACTCAAAATGAATGGTTTGACATTCCGTTCTGTGGAAGACGAAAAAGGTGGGGACACGATTCAATAGATTAACGGCTGTGCGCATGAGCACGAAATCACGTCACATATAGGTGATATATATATAGATATTAGATATATATAGTCATTTCACGGATCCCTGTGTGACTAGGTCGACTCGCTCGGTGAAACGGGGATCTGTGTCCGTGCGCACATTACAACAGTTTGATGTTGAGTTCTCTTTGCTGACAAGACTTCCCAGGTAGGTGTACTCTTCGACATTGTTGAGGGTTTCTTCATCCACTGTGATTGGTGCATCTGGAGTGGCATTTATGCAGATCTTATGTGTTTTTGTGGTGTTGATGTTCAAACCTGTTTTTTTGCATAGCGGTTAAGTCTGTCAGTCTTCTCCTGCAGGGGAGTGTATTTAGAGGGGAGAACAGCAAGGTCATCAGCAAAGTCTAGGTCTTCGAGTTGGGAGAACAAAGTCCACTGAATGCACCTGGGTTTATCGGCCGTTGTCTTCCTCGTTACCCAGTCGATGGCCATCAGGAAGAGAATGGGAGACATGGTACACCCCCGTTGCACACCTGACTCTACGGTGAACCAGTCCAATGTGATTCCATTGACAATGACACTGCACTCGAAGCGGCGATAGAACAGTGTGAACAGGGGCGTACACTAGACATTAATAGGAAGCAAATTCAGAAGGAGGACTGACCTCTCACACATTTTTAATTATTTGTTTCAAATAACCCTGCCTTGTTAAATCAATGAGCTTGGTTATTTGCTTTCAAAAATAGGTGATAGACTAAGTCTAAACTGCAGAAAATAAAAACATCCAACTTGCCTTTTAAGGATACCTTGGAATATCTTTCTATTTTTTAACCATCGGCCACTAGTTTACGACAAAAACAACACAATTGAAGGCAGCTCCTTTGCCGCGTGGTTTTTAGAGCTATGTGAGGATTAGAGGGGGCGGTCGATAGCAACCACCATAGCAACCATGACATTCAAGTGACGTGAACGCAGCCCCATTGGAAAAAAATAGAATACACACCCCACACACTCAGGAGATTAATTCAATTTAAATTATTATGACCATGGAGCCTTTATTTCCATGGGTTTACATTTCGTTCTGTGTAGCATGGAAATCTGAGAAACACTCCCATTCAGAATGCATTAGTTTACATTTCGATATTTGGAGCACCAAATTATTGTTATTTTTTTTAAATTTATTTATTTATTTTCAGTTTTGAGGAGGTGTTTCAAAAATGCTAAATTTTCTGCAATCATCCAAAATCCAATGGAAAAACCTGTTGGCTTGTTGTCAAGGGAACCCAGGGCGACGCTCACTTCCGGGTTGGCCAACATTCGTCATCCCTCCACCACTCTTTACTGCAAAAACACATGTTCAATTTGAATGATAATGCATGAATTTATTCTTTATTCTGCCATAGTAACACGGTAAATAAATGGCAAAAAAAGGCTGAGAACGAATTTGTATTTGCGATATGTTCAATAAAACGTAATCACAGACAAAATACGTTTTTCAGAAAAACGTTATTGAGAATGCTGAATAGTTCTTTGGGAACGTGAGCTAGGGTTGCTCTGTCAGTTGTCAAACAAAGCGGACGGACGTGGTCTCTATAGCAACAACCTCAGCTACCCAACACTGATCATAAAAATGATTGTTTCTCGCAATCAAAGCACAAAACAGGACAACTGATGTCCATTGCCTTAACACATGCATGTTGTGTAATTAACAAGGACACGTTGGTGTAGTTGAGTAATGTCACAGATTTCATTGTAAAATCGCTGTTAATGTGCAGCCATCGGGTCTTCCGTTACCCAATGGGATGAATGCTCATAGCTTCATATATTGCCGTAGAGGGTTTACATTGTAATGAGTGGAAAACCCCCTGCTTCGAAAAAAGCAACACAAGGTCCTCCGTTAGCCAATTGGATGAATGCTCATAGCGTCTCTATGTGCAGCCATCGGGTCACCCGTTAGCCAATGGGATGAATGGTCATAGCTTCATATATTGCCGTGGAGGGATTACATTGTAACGAGTTGAAAACCCCATGGATCGAAAAGAGAAGAACAAGGGTACCCTTTTGCGTCAGAAGCTGAAGCCAAAGTTCCTGACCGTTCGTCAAAAATCGACGCGCTCGGAGTGAGAACGTGTTGTTTCAGTGGGTATCCACTGTCCCAGAGGAGCAGCCCATTGCACCTATGAAAATATACTTTAATTAGGTTGCTGTTCATACTTAAAGTGATGCTCAAATTGCTTTAGCTGCAGAAGTAGCCTACAAGACAGTACATGAATACAAATATTAAAACAATGTTTCAGTGTAGCCGATTAGAAAAAACACTATAGCCTACCTTCCTTCCTCAAAGTCGTGTAACAACGCACTCTCCCGAAGGATGCGGAAATCGTGGGTGGATCCAGGCCATCTCGCCACCAAATTAATGATGTTATAAATTGCGTCACAAGCTAATTGCACGTGGATTGAATGGAAACCTTTTCGGTTGACGAACAAATACTCGTTCTCAGATGGGGCCTGGATCTGCCCATGGGTTCCGTCTATGCAGCCCACGATCCCAGGAATACCAGACGCCTGGCGGAACCGTTGCTTCATCGCTGCCGCCTTTTCTTCGTTCGGGAGGTGGACATAACGAGCGATGCAGCGGCTAAACGCCAGGAAACCCTCCGGATAACCCGACAGGCGGTCGATCTATGAACGCTAACCATGTCGCTGACTGTATTTTGAAATGCCCCGTTTGTGAAGAAACGAAGCGCAATAAGCAGTTGAAAAGATGGTGGTAGCGCTGCATTGCAGTCCGACACGAACTGTAAATCCAGTGACAGCTCTTCTATTAATTCAAACAGATCTCTCCTACAGAATCAAAACCTCTCAATCAGCTCCTCGTCATTATAAATGTCCAATGTGGATTGCTTCTGTCCCTTATTACTCTTTCTCGTCTAAATGCCTGCTCGTTTTTACAGGCTATGTATTAAACGTGCCATGGTAGCGCTGGATGGTTTGAATGTAATTGCTATGGAAACAGCAGAAATTTCGACTCTATGCCTCACCCTGACAAGGCGTAGGATTTACGCCTTGGTCTTAGTGAAAAGAATGCTAAGCCCAGTTGGTGCAACCGGCGTAATGGTTAAGTCGGACTTAGAATGCCAAGTTACGACCAGGCGTAGTTAAGACCAGGCTTACGCCCAGTTGGTGCAACCCAGGCCTGGTGACTTGGTGTGCCAAAAAAACTTGGAGCTCAATGCTCTAAAGACAGTGGAGATGGTTGTGGACTTCAGGAGGAACGCAGCCCCACCCCACCCTCCCCCATCACCTTGTGTGACTCCCCAGTCAACACCGTGGAGTCCTTCCGCCTTCTGGGCATAGTCATCACCAGCCAGGACCTCAAGTGGGAGCAGAACGTCAGCTGCATCACCAAAAAGGCACAGCAGAGGATGTACTTCCTGCTGCAGCTGAAAAAGTTCAACCTGCCAAAGGCCATGATTGTGCACTTCTACACCTCCATCATAGAGTCCATCCTCACCTCCTCCATCACCATCTGGCACGCTGCTGCTACCGTCAAAGAAAGGAGCAGACTGCAGTGTATCATCCGCTATGCTGAATAGGTGATCGGCTGCAACCTGCTGTCCCTCCAGGACCAGCATGCCTCCAGGACACTGAGGCGTGCAAGGATGATCATGTTGGACCCCTCCCACCCCGGATCTATACTCTTTGAAACACTTCCCTTCCGGTAAGAGGTTGAGGTCTCTGAAGACCAAAACCTCCCGCCACAAAAACAGTTTCTTGCCGTCTGCAACTGGCCTCATCAACAACGGCGCCGGACCCCCACTGACACTGACACACACTACCCCCCCTTCCCCCATCAACACCCACAGTTATCTGCCTATGATGACAACAAGTTTTGCACTACTTGCATCATCACGCACAATTGTACATATATTCTTATTTTATTATCTTTTTATCTTATTACGGTGCATATGTATATGTATATAGAGTATATTTATTTTATTTTTATTTTTTATTTATTTTATTTTATTTATTTACTACTTATTTATTGTTTACTGTTTATTGTTTGTTAAGATCGTGCGCAACGAATACCAAGACAAATTCCTAATATGTGTAAATGCATTTGGCAAAAAGGTTTCTTTATACCTTTTCTGATTTCTGATTTTCTGATTTCTGATGCGATTTTTCAGATTTTTGCAGTAGACCTCCTCAAAAACTAAAACTAACCGCGCCCCTCCACCCAGTCTCACACCGAAATGTACTATAACTAAGTTGGTCCGTAGCGGATAAAGTAGTCTTTTTACAATAACGTCTCTAAAAAGGTGACATTAATTATGCTTTTTGTCGTTGCTATGGTGGTTGCTATGGACAATGGTTTAAAAAAACCAAACCACTGCTGAAAACCAAACATGGTGGACATCATTTGATTATCAGTGGAAAATGCAATATAAACATTGTTTCAGCATTAAAATGCATTTCGATAACAGTTCTAGTTTGAAATGTGCCTTTTCTTGTCCTAATCAATCAATCTTGTATATAATGTATAGTTGAAAGACCAGTTTAAACCCCAAGCAAGCAGGAGAAATGCCACTGGTTGTGGTGTTTCTCATTGTTTTGTGGTTTTGAAAGACTATAATCGAGGTTGGCTATATTCTATTTAAGTTGTAACCAAAATTACATATTTATTATGTAAAAATATAATTTATTAGAATGAGCTACATTTTTGTAGCTCCCCCCCCCCGGCATGTTTGTATCCATGGGCAGATGTTCTGGCCATTAAACATCAGGGGCACATGCACCCACGCTGTGGTTATAACAAAAATAATGTTTGGTCGGCCGCTGGGGTCCTGGGTTCTCCATTAACCCCAGCTAGCTAACCATCACCTTTCTGTTGTATGCAGATTATGCAGCAGATGAGTGACCACCGCTATGACAAGCTGACGGTGCCCGACGACATTGCCGCCAACTGCATCTACATGAACCTGCCCGACAAGGGACACGTACTGCTTCACTGCACACCAGAGGAGTTTCCAGAGAGCTCCAAAGTAATCACACTCGCCTGCATACACTTCTATCATAACCGTTTCCTCTCTAAAAATATGAATTCTTATTACCAACCAATTACACAGATCACTGCCTTATTGATTAATTTAATTAATTAAAACAAAGACTCTGTCTCACTGTATTAAAAGAGGAACGTGAGAAGGAGAGGAAACAGAAGAGACGAGAAAACAATAAAACACATAATGTTGTGTGATCCTAATTGTACTCCATGAACGTGACATTTCTTGGCCCCCAAAGCCTCAATCTGACACACTATCTAACTCCAGAGGAATCTGTTTAGATGGTCCCACTGGCCTTCATAATGCTGTATACCTTGTCACAGCGAGATTGAAGTCGGAGTTTAGAGTTTTGTGAGTGACAAATGTCCGGACCTTGATGTCTGGTAGGCAAATGCTGGTTAGTAGTAAATAATATACCCCTTTTTGAGTGGTTTTCAAAACAAATTGCATCCGGTGGCCTGCAGGGGGCGCGGGGAGGTGGGTGCACATAGGGTGCACATAGGGAGTTTTGTTCTCCATGTAACTTCAATGGAATGTTTTCGTACATGTGCGCGGGCATGTGCTATGGTGTGTGTGGATCCATGTGTGTGTGCTTGTATGCAAATGTGCTTGAGTGTGTGTGTGGGGGTGTGAGTGTGTTTGTGTGTGTGTGTGTGTGTGTGGGGTAACAACGCATCGAGAATAATCAAGCTTTACCCAATATATTTTTCTATGAATCCTTAATACGTCAAACTCATGACGAGTGTGTTATTTTGATGTGAAAAAAAGAACATAATTATCCGTATAGCGACGTATATCCGTTCTATATGATATGAGCGCCCACCAACGGACAGCAGAAAGGGGTGTTGGAGAGATGCGGGGGAGATAGTTTGATTAGATGACTATTATGATACTATGTTACTATTCTATTTATTTATTTTTAAGTCTTTGCTCATTTTCAACGGTAGAAGGCAAATGACCCTCCTCCTGTGTATTTTGGAGTCCCAGACGGCGATACAGAGAGCCATGTGTATTCAGGATAGGATCCGATCACTCAGCGGGGATGGGGGGTAGAGGGTAATGATCAGCATTCTGGCAAGTCTTTTGTGGAAGCAGTGACCCAGCCGACGACGACTTGAAGACTTGATGTAAGTAGTTCTTTGACCGTTATTATATTGTGGATATATCATGACTATGACAACGTGCATCTGTGATCTATATAGGACTGATGAATGCTATCTCAACAGTGATATTCTGAGATTTTGAGGGGGCCGTGAACATCCAACCGGAGCCACGAACACGTAGGCCTATGTTATTATTTCACAGCGTTTACTCTATCACTCGTATTATTAGTCGGTATTATAGTTTAACATTGCTATCCCACTATTATCATTAGTAGTAGTTTATGTGTGAGAAAAATAGGGTTAAAACGATTTTCTGTTATGTGGTAGGTCTGTCTGATACAGGGTCTCGGAATAAGAATTGAACAGCTGTTGGCGGTCTGAACAACGTGGGGCTGGGGCCAGCAGTTGTAAGTTATTAAATCATGTCTAAAGAATATGTATCAATTCTTTGTGTCTCAACACTATCACTACATGGAAAAACCGGATGGGTTGCCACCCCGCTGTACCATAACTTTCCATTCTTCCATAATGTATGTCTACAGGTTGTTGTTAGTTGCAATGATCATGATCATGATCATGATGGTAGATGTTTCAAGATAACAAGAGGTTACCGCTTGAAAAAACGCTGTGATAGTGATAGTTACACGTCCGTGTGTGGTTTACAACAAACGTAGTGTCTTTCATGATAACACCACACTTACTTAAGGATATTAGCTATATTAGATATATGGATATTATCACTTATTACTATCACCCGTAGTGATAAAGAAGTGGTACGAGTTTTGTACAGACTAATGTTTTGGTGCATTGTTTTTTTATTGGTTCAGTGTTTTATTTTATGCATTGTATGTTGGTGTCATCAGTCTCTTTTGTAATTATGATTTGTTTATATATACCCGATTAATGTGTTAATAAAAAATGTCATACATTGTATGTTAAATGTTGAATGCTTAATGTTTTTTTTGTCTTTTTTTGTCACAAAGTATCCATCCCATCAGAGGGGCAAGAAGTGTGGTAAGCTGGATGTGGTAAACAATATTTGGTAAACAATAGGCTTCAACAACCGTTCAGCATGGTAGTAGCAGGACCATCAAACACCGGCATAACCTACTTTGTCAAAACAGTTATTGAAGATATTGTCTATTTTCAGAAAAGATTGACAATATAGTATATATTTATTCATTATGGCCACCTATATATGCCAAATTGGTTAAAATGAGGTGCATTAACGTTGTGGAAGGGATCCTTAAATATCCGTTGCATAGTAACTCAATCCTGCTTTCCAATGTTTCCCTATTAACAGTTTGGTCTCAGAAGATCTTAGTGGTCTAGAAGGCTTATGTAGTGGAATCATATCAGTTAGATATTTCAACAAAAAAAAGAAGCCCTAAAGTAAACCATGTAGGGATTTATGTTGAATGGAACGCCCTTCCAGATCGTATTTCAAAAATCCCGAACAAAGCTATCTTCAAAAACAAGTGAAGAGACACCTCATGGCTGTTTGCAGTGAATCCTAGTATGTATTACTATATTTTAGGAAAGGCAAGGCAACTTTATATATATATATATATATATATATATATATATATATATATATATATATATATATATATATATATATATATATATAGCACTTTTCATACACACAGCAGACTCAAAGTGCTTCACATACAAACATTGTTATACACTAAAATTAATTACTAGAAAGGAAACACATATGTAGAAATTTAGTAAAATAGATAGAACGTAAAAGGTAAAGTTAAAAGTATTTTAGAAAGAAAATAGATGATAAAGGTAAAGTTAAAAAGGCCTTTATTTTAAGAAAGTGCAATGTACTTAAGATATAGCAGAAAGCTAAAGTAAACATAAAAGTCTTCAGCCTTGTTTTAAAAGTGGTGCGAGTTGGAGTCAAGACTTAAATCCTCAGGGAGTTTATTCCAGCTAACTGTTGCATAGTAACTCAATCCCGCTTTCCCATGTTTCCCTATTAACAGATTGGTCTCAGAAGATGTTAGTGGTCTAGAAGGCTTATGTAGTGGAATCATATCAGTTAGATATTTTAACAACAAAAAAAATTAGCCCTAAACCATGTAGGGAATTATAGGTTAGGAACATGCTTTTAAATCTTGTTGAAATGGTGAATCTTGTCTTGATATATGTTATTTGTTGACCCAGGAATAGTAGTGTCTTCTGCATCAACTAATGGGGATCCATATAAAATCGATAAATTCATATAAAGCTATCTATCTGTCTATCTATCGTTTCTCTAGTGCCAGTGGATCAGCCTTGGGTATTGACCCTTGACCACAGACCACCTCGGGGGGTGTCAGACATCATTTGGCATGTTACTATACGGATAACTATAGTGTTTCATATCATAGTTAAAACACTCCTTTTAACACTTTAACGTTCACAGATTCAAACTCTCACTCCCCATACCCCTAGATGGGGTATGCCTAGATTTCTGCTTATACGCTACACCATGGGCTACGGCTAATCACTTTGCTCAATTGGGGGGTAGACAAAAAATTCTGTTCTCTTATTATCTCTGGGGTCATGGTTTCAAAGTCTACACGCCGATATCCATACGGTATACTAGTGGCTTCATTAATATATACTAGTGGATACATCTGTCTGCCTATCAGCAAATCTGATATTTGCCACGAGGATTCTTGCACAAGACAATGTAATTTGTATTTGAGCTTAATGTTTGGCCGGTTTTACCATGCATAAATAAATTCTGTACCAGATACATACAACTGAGGTTACGATGGTGTACATATTTGGTATAAAAAAAACATGATGAACCTCTAAATCATTGCAAGCATCATTCAGCAAGTAATCAATAATGAGCAGATATCTAGTATTGGATGGTGAGATTGAATCATAGCCCGGATATTTAAGGATCCCTTCCACAACGTTAATGCACCTCATTTTAACCAATTTGGCATATATAGGTGGCCATAATGAATAAATATATACTATATTGTCAATCTTTTCTGAAAATAGACAATATCTTCAATAACTGTTTTGACAAAGTAGGTTATGCCGGTGTTTGATGGTCCTGCTACTACCATGCTGAACGGTTGTTGAAGCCTATTGTTTACCAAATATTGTTTACCCCATCCAGCTTACCACCCTTCTTGCCCCTCTGATGGGATGGATACTTTGTGACAAAAAAAAAAACAAAAAAAACATTAAGCATTCAACATTTAACATACGATGTATGACATTTTTTATTAACACATTAATCGGGTATATATAAACAAATCATAATTACAAAAGAGACTGATGACACCAACATACAATGCATAAAATAAAACAATGAACCAATAAAAAAACAATGCACCAAAACATTAGTCTGTACAAAACTCGTACCACTTCTTTATCACTACGGGTGATAGTAATAAGTGATAATATCCATATATCTAATATAGCTAATATCCATAAGTAAGTGTGGTGTTATCATGAAAGACACTACGTTTGTTGTAAACCACACACGGACGTGTAACTATCACTATCACAGCGTTTTTTCAAGCGGTAACCTCTTGTTATCTTGAAACATCTACCATCAAGAAAATCTGCAAGGGTGCACATTTCCGTACGTTTACCATTCTTTATGTCCTGCAGAAAATAATTGATTTGTAATACCGCGTCACTAAAACGTCCATCTTGCTCCAGCGCTTCTCTCACTGTTTGACCTTTGTAGCCATACACGGTAACCTCATCCGCTAACTTTTTTAGCCCCAAATTGTTCATAACCTTAGTAAGAATGTTAGTATCGCCAGTTGTTTTCACGTCAAATATTACCATCTGGCCACGATTTTCCTTTTTGTTCTTACTGCTTGTGGTGGTTGTCTGGATCCTTCTTGCACTGATGTACGAAACTGCCAGGGTTTCAATGCCAATCTCAGTCATTTTGTGGCATGGAAAATGCATACTAATAGCTCTTCTATGAGATGTTAAAATAACAAGATCTTTGCCTTGGTTTTTGGAAGCCTTTTCTTTAAACCCATCGCAGCTCTGAAGTGCTTTGTACATAGTCCCCGCCTTATTGCATACAACATCATACGGAACTTCCTTCCCATATTTGTAAGAAAATCGATGACTGTGCAGCTCTTTGACCTACGGAAGAAACATAATGTGATGGAAGAAACGGATTATGACGTCTGAATGCAATAACATTTTCAAAATAACTTGAACAGCAGTAATGCAGAGAGTATTCACCAGACAATAGATCTGTGAAATTAGATACTTTGTGCAAAACAATGGCATTGTATGAATATAGTTAGCTTACAGTTAAAAAACAAATGGGTGCAGGCTAATGATTATTAGGTTCTAGTTAAGCATAGTCTTTATCTCGTGTCATGCGGTACCTTTTTCACCTCCATTATCCCATGAGGCTGTAGCCCTCTGGTACGAGAGACAGCCATATTTACCTGCGGAACGTAGTTGATTCCTTGATAAATACACAAACAACTACAAACTTACACTATACTGTCGACAAATACAATATTTTGTGAACGTGTTATTCTTATTTGAGTACATGTGAATCAATTTCACACACACACACACACACACACACACACACACACACACACACACACACACACACACAACCCATATAGCATATTAGAAATATACACAGACGATCACCCTCAATATAACCCATATAGCATATTAGAAATATTCAAGGACGATTAATCTTGTACTCTATTCCTTACTCCCCTAAATACGACACTCGTCATGATCATTGCAACTAACAACAACCTGTAGACATACATTACGGAAGAATGGAAAGTTATGGTACAGCGGGGTGGCATTGCTCTTGCATCAATATTCACAGCCATAGTTGTAGCCCCAAAGAAACCCATCCGGTTTTTCCATGTAGTGATAGTGTTGAGACGCAAAGAATTGATACATATTCTTTATACATGATTTAATACCTTACAACTGCTGGCCCCAGCCCCACGTTGTTCAGACCGCCAATGCTTATTCCGAGACCCCGTATCAGACAGACCTTACCTACCACATAACAGAAAATCGTTTTAACCCTATTTTTCTACACACATAAACTACTACTAATGATAATAGTGGGATAGCAATGTTAAACTATAATACCGACTAATAATACGAGTGATAGAGTAAACGCTGTGAAATAATAACATAGGCCTACGTGTTCGTGGCTCCGGTTGGATGTTTACGGCCCCCTCAAAATCTCCGAATATCACTGTTGAGATAGTATTCATCAGTCAGATATAGATCACAGATGCACGTTGTCATAGTCATAATATATCCACAATATAATAACGGTCAAAGAACTACTTACATCAAGTCTTCAAGTTGTCGTCGGCTGGGTCACTGCTTCCACAAAAGACTTGCCAGAATGCTGATCATTACCCCCTACCCCACCACCCTACCCCCACCCGCTGAGTGATCGGATCCTATCCTGAATACACATGGCTCTCTGTATCGCCGTCTAGGACTCCAAAATACACAGGAGGAGGGTCATTTGCATTCTACCGTTGAAAATGAGCAAAGACTTAGAAATAAATAAATAGAATAGTAACATAGTATCATAATAGTCATCTGATCGAACTATCTCCCCCGCATCTCTCCAACACCCTTTTCTGCTGTCCGTTGGTGGACGCTCATATCATAGAGAACGGATATACGTCTCTATACGGATAATTATGTTGTTTTTTCACATCAAAATAACACACTCGTCATGAGTTTGACGTATTAAGAGGATTCATAGAAAAATATATTGGGTAAAGCTTGATTATTTTCGATGCGTTGTCACCCCACACACACACACACACACACACACACACACACACACACACACACACACACACACACACACACACACACACACACACACACACACACACACACACACACAAGCACAATTGCATACTAGCACACACACATGGATCCACACTGCCACAGCAGCCCTCACACACACACACTCAAGCACATTTGCATATAAGCACACACACATGGATCCACACACACCATAGCACATGCCCGCGCACATGTACGAAAACATTCCATTGAAGTTACATGGAGAACGTAACTCCCTATGTGCACCCTATGTGCACCCACCTCCCCGCGCCCCCTGCAGGCCACTGGATGCAATTTGTTTTGAAAAACGCTCAAAATATATTATATATTAATATATTATTTACTACTCTGGTTCTCTTCTTGAGGGAGCCCACAGGGCTGTCATAATGCTTTGAGCGTCTTTTGAGAAATACAGTAGTAATTTAGACAATGTTGTAACAACATGAAAATACTGTATTCTTCAAAATAGTGGTAAGAGAATATACAACCTGATGTGTGAAGACACTAATCTACAACCTGATGTGTGAAGATGCTAATCTAAAAACTGATTTACGACCTTGGAGGACCCATCAGGGTCGTAGCAGGAAGGAGGAGGTTTGGAGGATAGATGATTAAATGAGGAATACTGTATTGATGAACAATATTGATTGAGAATTATCAGACATTTATGAAATGGTAATGATGATGCAACCAGGTGGGTCCTGAAGTAAAATCGTGGCATGGTAAAATATCCAAAGTAATATACTGTATATAGTTTGCTGAAGTGAAAGACTGTGCCTCTCCAACTCCTCACTCATACAATTACTACAACTACTTTTTGTGTCTTGCAGGCGTTTGAGAAGCTGAAAGACTACATTCTGATCCCGGTGTCCAACATGGAGAAGCGCAAAGTTGACGGGGCACTCACATGCTGCTCGGTGCTGATCAACAAGAAGGCCCACGTCTGAGCTTACTAACTAAATTACTCAAAGTTGGAAAATTGTTTCAGCCAACGCCTAATCGAGTTTCAGATTACAACCATAATCACTGTTAATGGATGAACTAATAAATAAATACAAAGTGATGGCCTGCCGGTGAAAATGCTTGGTTACTTCCCATAATACTACTGATATGAAGTACATTACTTTTTTTTAATAACAAATGGTCCTACTCTAGGGTTTCCGCTCTTAAAGCTATCATCTACGATCTGGGATAGCTAGAATGATTTCAAATGAGCTTCGCCTCGGAGTTGCATTTAACCCCTCCCCCTCCCCTCGGGACTTCCTCCCCAACCCTAACCCTTTACCAACACTTTTTTAAGCCTAGTAACACGTTTGCATTGAAAGTAACAGATATATAAACTTTTCTAATTTTTATGTGTACAAAATGCTTTTCAGAGCTAGAGAATCACTTTTTGGCCAACAATGTGTTTCTGACCTTAAAATGTTGATTGTCCTCAAAAGTTATGTACTTGACTTCCAAATGGTGATTGCTCAAAACTAATGGTCTTCACTTCCAAATTGTGGTGTATGGCTTCAATAACCCTTTTGTAAGCCTGGTAACACGTTTTCATTGGAAGGAACAGAAATATTAACGTTTCTAATTTGTATGTGTGGAAAAATGCTTTTCAGAGCGAGAAAATAACTTTTTGACCAACAATGTTTCTGACCTTAAAATGTTGAATGTGCTCAAAACTAATGTACTTCACTTCCAAATGGTGGTTGCTCAAAACTAATGGACTTCACTTCCAAATGGTGGTATACGGCTTATGCAACCCTTTGTAAGCCTATTTACACGTTTGAATTGAAAGGAACAGATATATCAACTTTTCTAATATTTATTTGTGCAAAATGCTTTTCAGAGTGAGAGAAACTTTCATTGACCAACAATGTGTTTCTGACCTTAAAATGTTGATTGTGCTCAAAACTAACGACTTCACTTCCAAGTGGTGGTTGCTCAAAACGAATGGACTCCACTTCCAAATAGTGGTATACAGCTTATACAACACTTTTGTCAGCCTAATTACACATTTGAATTGAAAGGAAGAGAAATATCAACGTCTCTAATTAGTTAGTGTGCAAAATCCTTTTTAGAGCGAGAAAATCACTTTTAGACCAACAATGTTTCTGAACTTAAAATGTTGATTGTGCTCAAAACTAATATACATCACTTCCAAATGGTGGTTGCTGAAAACTAATGGACTTCACGGAATTGAAGTCGTTAGTTTTGAGCACAATCAACATTTTAAGGTCAGAAACACATTGTTGGACAGTAAGTGATTGCCTAGCTCTGAAAAGCATTTTGCACATAAATTGATTGATTGAAAAAAAGTTGATATATCTGTTTCTTTCAATGCAAACGTGTTACTAGGCTTAAAAAGGGTTGTATAGGCCATATACCACCATTTGGAAGTGAAGTCCATTAGTTTTGAGCAATCACCATTTGGAAGTGAAGTAGGCCTACATTATTTTTTAAGGACAATCACATTTTAAGGTCAGAATCAGTTGTGTGTTTGATTACACACACTGTGTTTGCTGTTGGTATTATGGCGCATAACACGTCGGTTTTTTGACGTCTCTTGTATTTCCACAACAAGACTAGTTGGCGTTATCTCAACCATGGTTGAGAAGGAATTGGGGGGAAAGGAACTTTGGCTTTTACTCCTTAAAGTAGGCCTACATGAACTGGGTTATGACCTGCACTAAATTAGATTTGTGAAGTAAGTCCATTAGTTTTGAGCAAACACCATTTGGAAGTGAAATATGTTAGTCTTGAGCACAATTAACATTTTAAGGTCAGAATAACATTGTTGGTCAAAAAGTTACTCTCTCGCTCTAAAAGCATTTTGCAGCCATACAAATTAGAAACGTAACGTTGATATTTCTGTTCCCTTCAATGCAAAAGTGTTACCAGGCTTATAAAAGCGTTGTA